>JABXJD010001271.1:0-98360 GCA_013375575.1 Percina caprodes | reverse complement strand
AAAATAAACCCTGGACTGTTTGAACATCACAGACCGATGTTAATTAACAGTGCAGCAGCACCCAGGAGAGATTTTCTATAAAACAGCTTCACTTTTACATGAACAAAAACAGGGTGATTCTGAAGCTTTTTGTACATGATCTCCTTTTGTTGTTGTTGTTGTTTTTTCTGCATATTCCCAGCAACAAGCTGCTCTATGCAAAAGAGATTTAACGTACAAGAAGATGGTGGACGAGTGAGTTTGTTGCACTAAATATACAGAATGAACAGAAGTGTGTGTGTGTGTGTGTGTGTGTGTGCGTGTGTGTGTGTGTGTGTGGGGGAATCACAGGATACCTCACGATACGATTACGCAGGATAATCGCACTAATAGTAATTGTCCCACCCTATTCGCAAAACAGCTGGGCGACACATGGGTCCACCAGTTACAACAATTCCAACTTATAAGACTAATAATGTATAAAACACCAAATAAATTGTTACTTTAGGTACAAATGTCATTGCCATTTATATAATTTGATTCATTTTGTGTTCTTCAGTTACTACAAGGGCATCAGACAGATGGTTCCAGTCAGTGACCAGGACATGAACACACACCTTGCTGAGGTTTCCAGGGTATGTTTTGTTGTTGTTTTTTAATTAGTTTATTGAGTTTTTCCAGGAAAAGTATCATATAGCAGCGCATTATTTAAAAAAGGTGGCAATATAACAAAATGTCCAGATAAGCAAGTGCAAAGATTAACATATTCAAAGCAGAAATAGTAAAGCAACACACAACAAACCTAACCATAAAGGAGTAGTTAAATTGTGCTGGTAAAGCGTCCCAGTATACAACACACGTCAACATGCATACATACACACACACACACACACACACACATACACGTATACATACAAAGATCCATATACATACAAAATTGAAAACTTACACACACACACAGTGATAATAATGAGTGCTATGCTGTGCATGAGAGAAAAGGACAGAAAAGAGAACAGGGGGACGCCTGGATGGCTCACCTGGTAGGGTGTGCCCCCATGTACAGAGGCTCAGTCCTTATCCCAGCAGCCACAGGTTCAACTCTGACCGGTGACCCTTCATATCATCTCTCTCTCTCTCTCTCTCTCTCTCTCTCTCTCTCTCTAGCTGTCCTTAATTATAAAGGCCTAAAATACCATGTCTAGTCTCATAAGGTGTACAAATCTATTCAGTGCTGGGTTTTCAACCGTTTACCATGAAGCAGTTCAAAAACTGTACATAAGTACATAATTGAGGTACTTGTACTTGTTCCATTTACAACACTTATACTCCAACTCCACTACATTTCAGAGGAAAGTATGGTACTACATCTACCTACAGATACCAGTTACTTTACATATAAAAACATCTGATCTTTTAAAATGTGATCCACGTTTAAAGGTTCAACTCCTGATCAGTTTTTAATCTTTATTATACAAAAGTGTCTTTTTATATCAAAGGTTCTCAGCCGTGTCCAAAATTTGATTTATGGCTCAAAATAATATTACCAGCCTCTCTTTATTTTATTACTTTAATGTTTGAGCGTGTGCACACTCAGCTGCTGTGTTATGTACTTTTGAGTTGTAATTAAGACCATAGGTCTACTGTGGATATGCAGTATGGGTATTATTACTGCACTGCTGCCAAGAGCATACCTGGTTTATGTTTTTTGATTAAAGCCTCAAATTCAGCCAACATCAACAATAACTGACCCAGCGCAACCAGTAAATACTTTAAGTCCTCAGATGAATCAAAAAGGTTTTTTTTATTTTTTATTAATTTACTTCAACGTGAAGATAAACCTGACTATGACATATTTTATAGTACATGTAACTTAAAAAGTGCATTTAACCTCTAGGGGTGGGCCTCACGATACAATATCACGATACACAATATGATATTATTGTGAGTTTGAACATATTGCAGTATTATTTGATATATTGTAATTACCTTTTCCCAATTTGTTCCCAATTTTAAAGTGTTTCCCAAAAAGGAAACTTTGTCAACACCGGTTTTATCTAAAAGAAAGATATCTCGGTGTGTTCATCTCATCTCACAATTGTATTGCTGCAAAATGGGATTGTCAAGCAGACAAAGTGACCAACACAAATATATTAATAGAGCGATACTTGTCTGTGTATCGATATGCTACTGCCCCAGAAAAGATTGATCGATCGATTTCACCCCCATCCCCATTAACCTCCATATGAGCAAGAGTTAGTTAGTACATTTCATTTATATTGCACTTATTACAGACAGTCACATATAAAGAGGGTTACTCGACGCAGGGCCGGGTTCGAATCCAACATGTGGCCCTTTGCTGCATGCCATTCCCTCTCTCCCTTTTCATGTCTTCATCTGTCCTAAAAATAAAGGCCTAAAAATATCTTTAATAAAAAATAATAAAAAAGTGTTTCACAAAATAATAAAATAATAAAAATAAAAAAGGCCAAAATAATAAATACATTAAAACAGATCAATAATCATAAAAAGCACAATAAATCAAAGTAAATCATGATAAAACACAAAAGTATAAAAGATGGATCTTGATCTGCTTTTAAAGATTTTTAAATTGGTGTCATCAAAATGAAATACCATACCTGAGTTTCAAAGCTCAAACTTTGTGGGGATTTATGGAACTTTTCTTCATCAATATTACCAACATTTCTGTAAAATCGACTCATTGTCTTAATGGCAACGCAGCTGGTGTCCACTTCAGGGGATTTCAACAGTTGTAACATGTAAAGGCCTTGACACGCTAACCTGATAATCAGCTGGTCAACCTGACGTGCTCGGTCGGAAGGCGGGCACTGCCATCTGATTGGTGGAGAGCTAACCCGGAATGACGAGCGGGATGAGCGTGACTAGAGTCTCTCAAAATGTGACAAATCTTTTAAATAGACCTTTGTGGATCTGAAATGAAGATTCAGCAGCTGCACGGCCTGTTTCTTGCTTAGAATGAACTATTTTAGTAAAATATGAGATCGTATTCTGAACGAGCCGCCATGACAGGCTGGCTTAGAATTTCCGGAGAAACGCTTCGTCCAATCAGCTGCTGTCGGCATCGCTTCGGTGTGTTCTGAGGCACTTTTTTGGCCAACTCTGGGAGGCGGTCAGTCCGCCAACGGTCAGCCGTGGGGTTGGTGTGTCAGAGACATAATGTGTAACGCTTGTTTCCCCTTTGTAGCAACACACAGACAAGCTGAACACCCAGTTGGCCTTACATCAGCTGTACCAGTACGCCAGCAAGTACTATGATGTGGTAAGAAACGTCTTTTTGTTCATTTCAAATAAATTTCTACTTCTGTTCGTGGTGCCACACCTACTTTTGATCTATCTACCTACTTATTCCATCTCCTGCGTCCTTTCAGATATCTGCTTTATTTGACTATTTCATGTTTGCTGCAAAAAGAGTTGTGTTAACTTATTGCTGATGAAGACCCAGCATTCACTGACTTAGTTTTTTTTCTATGTTTTTCATTTAAAAGCCTTTTGAAGCTTTTGCTTTAGCTTAGCTTTGTTAGCGGCTATGCTTCAGTTAAAACAAGGATGCTAGTACTGCGGGACGAAGAGTGCAAACAGAAACAGCAACGGAGAGAAGAGTTAGAGCTGCAGAGTTCTACGTAATGCTCCTTTGATGGATCAGGCGGCTGTTTTTAACCCTCATGTTGTCCTATCTGAAATAACAAAAATAAAATAAAAAAGAAGCAAAAGAAACTGATGCTTTGTCCTTGTAAGACATTTTAAATCTTAAAATTTTTGGGGGGAAATGTTAAGATTTCACTTTTTGTGTTTGGGTCTTCTTCAGATCATCCAGTCTCTGGACGAGGACCCAGCAGCCCAGAATAATCAGCTGACCCTCCGCCTGCAACAGATCGCTGCCGCCCTGGAGAACAAGGTCACTGACCTTTGACCTCTGATGTCACGGAGGGGTCAGGGGGCGGAGCTTACGGCTACTAAAACACATGATGTTTTCCATTTAAGGACTCAAAGGAGGACGAGCTCACAGACTCTACCGAATGTTTGACCGTGTAAGGACCAAAGTGGGAGGGGCTAGTGGAGCGACAGGAAGCTGTTGACCATATAAGGACTGAAGGTGTAGGTGGGGGGAGGGAGGGGGTTATGGTCGTCCAAGAGGGGTAAGGAATGCAAGTTTTGGACAAATTAAGTGTAAAAATATACCCAGAGTTGTGGAAACTGAAGTGCTGGTATCTACTACGGTCGTGAGGTGTACTTCCACTTCCCTCCCAAACAAATACCAAGATGGATGCTAAATGGCGACCGTAGTATGGCTGCAGATAGGCGCTCGGTGAAATCAAAGGGTTATTTTTTACAATGGTTACTATGGCGTTCGGTGTGTGATGTGTGATCCTCAGACATAGCTGTTTCTGTGTTTGGCTTCTGTACACCATTCATTTTAATTTGATTAGATACGGATTGAAGAAAACAAAATCACCACACAAGGAATGAAGATTTTGGATAATTAGAAGAAAAGAAGATAAATTAGGTAATGAGACAATACCAATTATTCTCTTTTCTGGACGTTCGGATTAGAAGTACAGCTGCTCCAGAACGCTTTGTGACCACTTTTTCCTTATCGTACTCTAGCAAAGTCTATGAACTGTGGATGTGAGGGTAATTTGCCTCCAACACCTGATCTGAGGTCAGTTTTTTTACCTTCTAGCAAGCAGAAATATAAAATAATCGACCAATGACAACCCATTACGGTACACACCTCTGGCCAATCAGGGGTTTTGGTTTGTCTTGATGGCGTGTTCGATGAGAGTGAATTCAGGGTACGAAGTCCAAAAATCTAATCGCCTTTTTTCTTATATCGCGGCCAAATGTTGCTTTTCATATCAGATTATGTGTTTCTACGCTGATGACACTGTCCTGGAGACTCAAATCCCAGCTGAATAATTTCAATTATCATTCTGTTTAGTTTTAGTATTATGTTTACCTCCGTATGCTGGCTTTAAGCAGAGGCTTCGCATTTCCATACTCACCATGAAAACCATCTTTTTAATGGACTTGATACAGTGCCACTTGTAAAGTGTTAAGCAGGGTGGTCCATGATGTCATATCCTGTGTAAGTGTGTGTGTGTGTGTGTGTGTGTACGTGCGTGTGTGTGTTCAGTAGTGATATTTACACCGTTGCCACTTTGTTGCTGAGCACCAGCTTGTTTTTACTTTCTGTGAAAAATCATGACTGCTTAATCATGTAGTCCACACCGCTAAACACTTTTATTGTTAAGTGTGATTTGTTTTTTTATAATCTGTATAATTTTAACTTTGTTTGCAATACTCATATATATATATATATATATATATATATATATATATATATATATATATATATATATATATATATATATATATATATATATATATATATATATATATATATATATATATATATATATATATATAATGCTGTGTTTTGTTTCTGCACTCGTAAGAGGAAAGGACTCGAGTGTCTTCTGAAGACGGGGTACCCACGGTTCCTTCAAAAGGCTCGAAGGTGCTCGAAGCGATGTTGGGTGACGTTACTTCTTGTTGATGTTCAAAGTATTTTCAAAACCCCTCCCTCTTCATCCTCCTCCTCATCCCCACCCCCTCCCTTCTGTCCTTCCGCACACTACCCCCGCCGCCCCCCCGCCCGCGACATCGCTTAGAGCACCTTTAAAAATCTGACATTAAGTTGGTAAAGCATTAACATATATTAGATCCAGTTGTTTGGGGTTATTCCTCCATCGTGCTTGGCCAGTGTTTTTTGAGCTGCGAGATGAGTAGAAAGTATACATCTAAGGTACAATAATTTAAAACACAGTTAAAAACAAGTAATTGTCCTCCACTTTATTCTGGGAAAGATTTAAAATGCATCAAACAAATCAAACAATAAAGTACACATCAAATGAAATGCATACGTTAAAAGACCATTGATTAAGCTTTTTTCTTTAAAGAGCTCATATTCTGCTCATTTTCAGGTTCATACATTGTATTTTGAGGTTGTACCAGAATACGTTTCCATGGTTTCATTTTCAAAAAACACTACACAGCACACACACACACAATGTACTGCACATTGCTGCAGATCCTGTTTTCACCCGGTCTCTGTTTTATCTCCAGAGGGAGACATCGCTCTAGTTTTATCTCCAGAGGGAGACATCGCTCTAGTTTTATCTCCAGAGGGAGACATCGCTCTAGTTTTATCTCCAGAGGGAGACATCGCCTAGTTTTATCTCCAGAGGGAGACATCGCCCTAGTTTTATCTCCAGAGGGAGACATCGCCCTAGTTTTATCTCCAGAGGGAGACATCGCCCTAGTTTTATCTCCAGAGGGAGACATCGCTCTAGTTTTATCTCCAGAGGGAGACATCGCTCTAGTTTTATCTCCAGAGGGAGACATCGCTCTAGTTTTATCTCCAGAGGGAGACATCGCCTAGTTTTATCTCCAGAGGGAGACATCGCCTAGTTTTATCTCCAGAGGAGACATCGCCTAGTTTTATCTCCAGAGGGAGACATCGCCTAGTTTTATCTCCAGAGGGAGACATCGCCTAGTTTTATCTCCAGAGGGAGACATCGCCCTAGTTTTATCTCCAGAGGGAGACATCGCTCTAGTTTTATCTCCAGAGGGAGACATCGCTCTAGTTTTATCTCCAGAGGGAGACATCGCCTAGTTTTATCTCCAGAGGGAGACATCGCCTAGTTTTATCTCCAGAGGGAGACATCGCTCTAGTTTTATCTCCAGAGGGAGACATCGCCTAGTTTTATCTCCAGAGGGAGACATCGCTCTAGTTTTATCTCCAGAGGGAGACATCGCCTAGTTTTATCTCCAGAGGGAGACATCGCCTAGTTTTATCTCCAGAGGGAGACATCGCCTAGTTTTATCTCCAGAGGGAGACATCGCCCTAGTTTTATCTCCAGAGGGAGACATCGCCCTAGTTTTATCTCCAGAGGGAGACATCGCCCTAGTTTTATCTCCAGAGGGAGACATCGCCTAGTTTTATCTCCAGAGGGAGACATCGCTCTAGTTTTATCTCCAGAGGGAGACATCGCTCTAGTTTTATCTCCAGAGGGAGACATCGCCCTAGTTTTATCTCCAGAGGGAGACATCGCCCTAGTTTTATCTCCAGAGGGAGACATCGCCCTAGTTTTATCTCCAGAGGGAGACATCGCCCTAGTTTTATCTCCAGAGGGAGACATCGCCCTAGTTTTATCTCCAGAGGGAGACATCGCCCTAGTTTTATCTCCAGAGGGAGACATCGCCCTAGTTTTATCTCCAGAGGGAGACATCCCCCTTCTATCCTATCTTTGTTGGGAGCTGCACATGCTCAGTAGCTCGGTAAGATCCCATCAGCTGATAACTCTTTCTCCAGCTTTGGTCAGTCCAAGGCAGGATCAGCTGGGAGACTTCTTCTAGACCAGGGACACCAGGGACAGGAAGTAGAACAGGGACAGGAAGTAGAACAGGGACAGGAAGTAGTTCTTTTGGAGATTATAGTCAATCAGTGGCTGTTGGAGCAGTGTTTTTTTGTGTGTGGAAGCACCAGAGACCCAAAATAACCCCCCCAAATCCCAGAAAAAGTGATATTTTTTTTTCATAATATGGGCACTTTAATAACTGAATTGTTTTTCATGTGACATCACGCCATATTAAAAAGCAAGTCACGTTTGTTTGTTGTGATTTGATTTTAACGTGTGAAAAAATCTACATCACACACACGGAAATGCATCTTACTATGCATATTGTATTTCATTTCTCTGATTTGTTTTTATTCAGGCCTTTGACATCTTTCATATTATTCTACGCCAAAATACACCCGGCTGTCTCGTTCCCAAGCATCCTTTTTATTTCTGCGTAGACATGACAAAAGAACATTTGTGCAAATAATTGTTATGCAGCAGCTGCCGTGTGCCTCCTGATGATTGCCGCCTCTTTATTCTGCCCATTAAATGTGTCATTATGTTCATAATGAGGCTTGTTTAACACAAAATAGGCCAGTTTATTCTTGGCTTGATGAAACCTGAACACTTTGTCAAACTGCGTCTGTGTCAAGGAGTCCATTTTAGTTTTTTTTAATTTATAAAGCAGAGTGGGGTCAAATATGTTTACAGTTAATTAGAGGAAATATGATCATTTATATCTCCAAATACTAATGAATGAATTGTGGACCAAGTTATTAGAAGTTCTGCAACATTAGGGTCAGGGGATAGGGTTAGGTTAAAACGCACTTAAACCCAGATACCCTACTTAGGTTAGGGTTAAACCCCGAAAACTGCCTAGGTTAGGGTTAAACCCCGAAACCCTACCTAGGTTAGGGTTAAACTCAGAAACCCTGCCTAGGTTAGGGTTAAACACAGAAACCTGCCTAGGTTAGGTTAAACCCAGAAACCCAGAAACCCTACCTAGGTTAGGGTTAAACACAGAAACTTGCCTAGGTTAGGGTTAAACCCAGAAACCCAGAAACCCTACCTAGGTTAGGGTTAAACACAGAAACTTGCCTAGGTTAGGGTTAAACCCAGAAACCCAGAAACCCTACCTAGGTTAGGGTTAAACACAGAAACCTGCCTAGGTTAGGGTTAAACCCAGAAACCCTACCTAGGTTAGGGTTAAACACAGAAACCTGCCTAGGTTAGGGTTAAACCCAGAAACCCTACCTAGGTTAGGGTTAAACCCAGAAACCCTACCTAGGTTAGGGTTAAACCCAGAAACCCTACCTAGGTTAGGGTTAAACCCAGAAACCCTACCTAGGTTAGGGTTAAACACAGAAACCTGCCTAGGTTAGGGTTAAACCCAGAAACCCTACCTAGGTTAGGGTTAAACACAGAAACTTGCCTAGGTTAGGGTTAAACACAGAAACCCTACCTAGGTTAGGGTTAAACACAGAAACTTGCCTAGGTTAGGGTTAAACCCAGAAACCCAGAAACCCTACCTAGGTTAGGGTTAAACACAGAAACCCTGCCTAGGTTAGGGTTAAACCCAGAAACCCTACCTAGGTTAGGGTTAAACCCAGAAACCTGCCTAGGTTAGGGTTAAACCCAGAAACCTGCCTAAGTTAGGGTTAAACCCAGAAACCTGCCTAAGTTAGGGTTAAACCCAGAAACCTGCCTAAGTTAGGGTTAAACCCAGAAACCTGCCTAAGTTAGGGTTAAACCCAGAAACCTGCCTAAGTTAGGGTTAAACCCAGAAACCTGCCTAGTTAGGGTTAAACCCAGAAACCTGCCTAGGTTAGGGTTAAACCCAGAAACCTGCCTAGGTTAGGGTTAAACCCAGAAACCCTACCTAGGTTAGGGTTAAACCCAGAAACCCTGCCTAGGTTAGGTTAAACCCAGAAACCTGCCTAGGTTAGGGTTAAACCCAGAAACCTGCCTAGGTTAGGGTTAAACCCAGAAACCTGCCTAAGTTAGGGTTAAACCCAGAAACCTGCCTAAGTTAGGGTTAAACCCAGAAACCTGCCTAAGTTAGGGTTAAACCCAGAAACCTGCCTAAGTTAGGGTTAAACCCAGAAACCTGCCTAGGTTAGGGTTAAACCCAGAAACCTGCCTAGGTTAGGGTTAAACCCAGAAACCCTACCTAAGTTAGGCTAAACCCAGAAACCCTACCTAGGTTAGGGTTAAACACAGAAACCTAATTTTATTAACAAACTGCATTTTTAATTCTGAGCAACACAGGCTTACAGCTGGTGCTGTAATCTTTGGATTCAGGTCTCAGACTCCTTAGGGGTCTACGCAGCTTTGGCCCTACGTAACCTCCAGATACGTCGCCAGAAATAAACACATCTTAGCTTATTGTTTTCCTTCTTTTTTTTTACTTCTCATAAACTTTCACACTCAGAAATTGGTTTCTAGAAGCCACTTTGGTGCCAAATAACTTCAAGAAAATATCTTGTGCCGTTTCAGTGTGTGTCGTTGCCAAGGCTTGGCTGTTTGAGTTCGATATTTGAGTGTAGCCAGAAATAAGTGGAACAATTTTGCATTAATAATTAGGCTTTATGTAAAATATGAAACATTTTTTTGGAGGTTGTTTTCGGGCTTTCACCAGCTCCTCCATATAACTCAATCTCTTCTCACTCTGCAAATATAGTATGTAGTTATATAGTAAAATATGAGACGTCTGATTTTATGTGGAAAACACATCTCTTAAAACTATTCGTCCACCAACACAAGCTTCTTGTTGCCACGGCAACGGCCTTAAAAGTAGAACTGAAAGCCAAACAGGTGTCTGTAGGCATATAAGACATTTATGGTAGATTTACTGAATGCTTATGGTTCTTAACTGGAAGATCACAATGACATACAGGGGCTATTAAAAAGTATTTTACAGAAGGCAAAGGCAGTACTATTACTGCTGGTACAAAAACATTCAATAAATAAGTTTCAACTTCAGTGTCAGGTGTGTGTATGTGTATGTGTATATATATACACTCACCGGCCACTTTATTAGGTACCCCATGCTAGTAACGGGTTGGACCCCTTTTGCCTTCAGAACTGCCTCAATTCTTCGTGGCATAGATTCAACAAGGTGCTGGAAGCATTCCTCAGGGAGTTTGGTCCATATTGACATGATGGCATCACACAGTTGCCGCAGATTTGTCGGCTGCACATCCATGATGCGAATCTCCCGTTCCACCACATCCCAAAGATGCTCTATTGGATTGAGATCTGGTGACTGTGGAGGCCATTTGAGTACAGCGAACTCATTGTCATGTTCAAGAAACCAGTCTGTGATGATTCCAGCTTTATGACATGGCGCATTATCCTGCTGAAAGTAGCCATCAGAAGTTGGGTACATTATGGTCATAAAGGGATGGACATGGTCAGCAACAATACTCGAGTAGGCTGTGGCGTTGCAACGATGCTCAATTGGTACCAAGGGGCCCAAAGAGTGCCAAGAAAATATTCCCACACCATGACACCACCACCACCAGCCTGAACCGTTGATACAAGGCAGGATGGATCCATGCTTTCATGTTGTAGACGCCAAATTCTGACCCTACCATCCAACTGTCGCAGCAGAAATCGAGACTCATCAGACCAGGCAACGTTTTTCCAATCTTCTATTGTCCAATTTCGATGAGCTTGTGCAAATTGTAGTCTCAGTTTCCTGTTCTTAGCTGAAAGGAGTGGCACCCGATGTGGTCTTCTGCTGCTGTAGCCCATCTGCCTCAAAGTTCGACGTACTGTGCGTTCAGAGATGCTCTTCTGCCCACCTTGGTTGTAACGGATGGTTATTTGAGTCACTGTTGCCCTTCTATCAGCTCGAACCAGTCTGGCCATTCTCCTCTGACCTCTGGCACCAACAAGGCATTTCCGCCCACAGAACTGCCGCTCACTGGATGTTTTTTCTTTTTCGGACCATTCTCTGTAAACCCTAGAGATGGTTGTGCGTGAAAATCCCAGTAGATTAGCAGTTTCTGAAATACTCAGACCAGCCCTTCTGGCACCAACAATCATGCCACGTTCAAAGTCACTCAAATCACCTTTCTTCCCCATACTGATGCTCGGTTTGAACTGCAGGAGATTCTCTTGACCATGTCTACATGCCTAAATGCACTGAGTTGCCGCCATGTGATTGGCTGCTTAGAAATTAAGTGTTAACGAGCAGTTGGACAGGTGTACCTAATAAAGTGGCCGGTGTGTGTGTGTGTGTGTGTGTGTGTGTGTGTGTATCTATCTATCTATCTATCTATCTATCTATCTATCTATCTATCTATCTATCTATCTATCTATCTATCTATCTATCTATCTATCTATCTATCTATCTATCTATCTATCTATCTATCTATCTATCTATCTATCTATCTATCTATCTATCTATCTATCTATCTATCTATCTATCTATCTATCTATCTATCTATCTATCTATCTATCTATCTATCTATCTATCTATCTATCTATCTATCTATCTATCTATCTATCTATCTATCTATCTATCTATCTATCTATCTATCTATCTATCTATCTATCTATCTATCTATCTATCTATCTATCTATCTATCTATCTATCTATCTATCTATCTATCTATCTATCTATCTATCTATCTATCTATCTATCTCAGTAACAGATAATTAATTAACCATTTGTGTTACGGATGCTAACGGAACAGAGGCTAGTTAGCATGACATTTAGCTGGATAATGTCTGGCTCTGCAGCAGTTCATGTTGCCATGCACTTTGTCATGTCATACGGACGATTATTCAGCTATTTAGCAAATAACGCACTCACAAATAACAAAAAAATAGAAGCAAAAGAAAATATAGACTGATGCTTTTCCCCAGCAAGACACGTCTAATCATCCTTTTGGGGGAAAATATCTGTAAATGTGAAAGATTTAATTTATGAACTATTGACTAGCAGCGTACAGGATTGTGAATCATCGCAGGGTCCGTCCGCCCCCCCCCCCAAAGTGCTGAGGCCAGGTGGGAGGTGTCTTGTGGGTTAATGTGTGATATCGTGAATCAACAAAATCCGAATTCAACCCGTGTTGTAGTCGCGGCTTTCTGGGTCCAAATTTAAAATGGACACTTTCTTTCATGGTTTTGGTCGTCTTTTTCAGCACTTTTGTCACTTTTCTGGACGTTTTTGAAGCTTTTTTATCAACGATTTTCTTCTAATACTTTCAAATTAAAATAAAACACCCACAATCAATACAAGTAATGAACTGCTCATTTATTTCACTTGTATAGAGCGTTGTTTGGAACCATCCACGTTCATTTTTGACAATTTGGTTGAAAGAAAACCCAAATTTCTGAAACTTTTTGGAAAATGGGTCATGAAGAAGCTATAAGACAGATTCCATAGGGCTCTACATTAAGTCAGTGCCAAAAGATAACTGGAGCTCCCCACCCACCCACCCCTAGTGGCTTGGTGTGGGGGACAACGTAGGCCCGGTGGGCCACCAGGCTTGCACTACACGGGGGGGGAAAACCCTGCATTTGTGCTGGAGGATCACAGATCCTGTGAAAGGTTGTGGTTTAACCAACAGCCAGCCGTGTTGCCTGTAGATCCCCAAAGCTCGGGAACCGTTGGGTTAATGTGAGGAGGGTGCGGTGCGATGAGGGATCAGCACAGGGAACTGAGCCTTCACTGTAGTAGTAGATTTATTCGTCCGCTATTTAAGGATCTGAGTGTTTTAGGGATGTACAAGTGAAACGTGTTGTTTCCTGAGGCCCAAAGTAAGAGGTTTTGAGTGTCAGACGGAGATTGGGCCCACTGGTGCTGATGTTTGGACCAACATCGTTAAGGGTTAAATGTGTTTATACCATTGTATAACAGTTTGTACATCAAATGCAACTTTCCCATTGTTTATTCTTGTAAACATCATTGTAGGAAACAAAAGTGGTTTTGGGTGGACTGGACTGGGTGTAGACTTTAGAAAACAGAAACCGAAAAAAAGCACTATCAGGAACCAGGATCCCAACTGGTCTTGGAGCCCAAATCGGTGACTGAGGAAGTGGAGACGTGGGGGCAGAGAAATGCAGATCTGGAAAGTCCAAATATCCAATAAAAGATGTTTATACAAATGGAAAGTGGTCTTCTCTTAATGTTTTGGTGTCTGTTGTTTTTCTGTAGATCATTTTAGTTTAAAAAATACATTTTATTTTAGTAAGTAGTCGTTGTTTTTTTTATCCTGTAAAACGTCCAGAGCATGATTCAAGTAGAAATATTACCAGCGCTGTCATGTTTTCAATTCAATTTCAATTCAATTTTATTTATAGTATCAATTCATAACAAGAGTTATCTCGAGACACTTTACAGATAGAGCAGGTCTAGACCAGATAGAGCAGGTCTAGACCGCACTCTATAATTTACAAGGACCCAACAGTTCTAGTAGTTCCCTCCAGAGCAAGCAACAGTGCGACAGTGGCGAGGAAAACTTCCTTTTAGGCAGAAACCTCGCCCAGACCCAGACCCAGGTTCTTGGTAGGCGGTGTCTGACGACCGGTTGGGGTTAGAATGAAGAGTGGCAATAACAGTCACAAAAAATAGTAGTTTGTAGTAGTTCATGGCATAGCAGGGCACTGTGCGGCATTACAAGGCACAGCAGGACGTAGCAGGACACAGCGGGACATAGTAGGGCACAGCAGGACGTAGCAGGGCACAGCAGGACGTAGCAGGACGTAGCAGGGCACAGCAGGACGTAGCAGGACACAGCAGGACGTAGCAGGGCACAGCAGGACGTAGCAGAGCGTAGCAGGATGAACACGGCATCGCAGGACGTGTAGCGGGACCATGGCGACAGCTGCTACCATGATTTTGGAGCCTCCCTGATCCGAGGGAACATGCTGGGGAAAAAGAACATAAGGACTCCGGGGAATGACTCCCCAGAGCTAGGTTAGTAACTAGCATTTCTGGGATTGTAAAATAATAAATAAATTTCTCAATTGTAAAATAACAGCAGCCTCTGTATATAGGGTACGGGAACATGATTAAAATCAATGAAATATCACAAATGCAACAATTCTGAACTTAAATCGGTTGGTTGCGTCTTCTGAAAGAACAAAAACTGAATTCCTGTCTTCAAAACGTCCAAAGTCAGCAGAGTAGAGATGAGTGTTTCTGAATGACCGCTGCGTTGATGCTCAGTCTCACTGAGACTAAAGATCTCCAGTGGAGTCATCAGGTTTCACTTTTATTCTCTGTGCATTAGAAGACGTGCCGCCTGGATGTTTGTCGGTTGAACCCAGTTTTCTGCTGTCAAACGCAGAGACGCGTCAGGCAGCCTGAGGCGAGGACACGCAGCATCCAGAGTTTTATTCACAGAGGAGCCTCCTGTTTATCATTCAGAGGAGATGTGCTCACACAGCAAACTGCTGACCGCTCCAGCAAAACATGGAGTCCAGCTCCCAGCTGGGAATGGGCTGATGGGACGGATTTCAACGAGTAAAACTCAGACCAACGTTTAGCTTTTTCTATAGAAACCTCCTCCCGATGTGGACAAAGAAGATATTTCACCAAAACCTCTTGGCAGTTTGGTAAGTATTCCATTTATTTCTGTTCATTTGTACTGCATGCTTTGTCTTTAAAGGTCCCCTTAGTGGTCCCCCTTAGTGGTCCCCTAATACTGTATCTGAAGTCTCTTTTATATAGACCTTAGTGGTCCCCTAATACTGTATCTGAAGTCTCTTTCATATAGACCTTAGTGGTCCCCTAATACTGTATCTAAAGTCTCTTTCATATAGACCTTAGTGGTCCCTAATACTGTATCTGAAGTCTCTTTTATATAGACCTTAGTGGTCCCTAATACTGTATCTAAAGTCTCTTTTATATAGACCTTAGTGGTCCCCTAATACTGTATCTGAAGTCTCTTTCATATAGACCTTAGTGGTCCCCTAATACTGTATCTGAAGTCTCTTTCCCAAAATTCAGCCTTGGTGCAGACTTACAGCCACTAGAGCCAGTCCCACAATGAGCTTTCCTTAGTATGTGCCATTTCTGAGTCTGTAGCTTTTGAGGAGGAGGGGCGTGGGTTGGCATGGTGGAGGGGGGGCTTGACCAACTGTAACTTTGCTAGTTTGAAAGCCATGATGTCTCTCTCTCATGGGGGGCCCAAATTCTCTGAGCGGGCAAAGCAGAGAAAGGGGCAACCTTGCCCCTTATGACCTCATAAGGGGAAGATTCCATATTGGCCAATCTGAGCTTTCATTTTTCTCTCAGAGCAGGATACCCAGGGCTCGGTTTACACCTATCACCATTCCTAGCCACTGGGGGACCATAGGGGGAACACACATTAATATAAAGTGACATTTTCATGCCATGGGACCTTTAAGTTATGTGTATTAAACACACAGCACAAACTGCTACAATTAACTAATTAAATGTGATAAGCATTAGTTTTTCCTCCAGTAAATCATGACAATTACACCACATTTAAATGTGAGCTGTCTGATTATCAGCCAGTTAATAACACATTGTGGAGAGAGAGATATGACAACACTGCCTCTCTGTGTTCTTCATGAAGAACTGCATCAGGGTCAACATGACATCAAGTGCTCAGATTTGATAAAGTGGCAGTTAAGACATTTTGCATTTTAATATCAGAGAAGCCGATCAAATGATTAATCAACAAGAGGGAGGAATGTCTATTTTGAAAGGGACACGTGCTCTAAAAACAACCGGAAGTCATTTGTTGTAGTTTAACCGCTGATTTGGCCGCTCGATCAACACTGGGCCTGGTCGGCAGCTGCTCTGGATGGGCCGCACAGCTCATGGAGACAGTGAAGGTATTATCGCACTCATAATTCAGTCTGCAGACATAATACATATATTTAGATTCAGTGGGACTTTAACTTAGCCAGGATATAGTTATTTTTGATATCCATCGTGAATAAACATCCGTAAATCCACTTAGAAATCAAAAGGCGCTGCAGAAGTGGCCTGAAAATCATCCCATTTTTAAGTTTTCTTCTGTATGAAATGAAACCAGTGATGGTGTCTGTGCACCCATGGGTGCATTGTAAAGACCAACTCCTATTAGATAATTCGGTATTCTTTTAATGGTGCTAATTAGCCAAAATGTAAGCAAATACAGGCTAACACATGATGGGAGGGAGGGACAAAAAGTCTTATTAACCAATCACAAGATCACAATCAAGTTTTTTATTTTTTTATTTCCAAAATATGAATTGCACAATTTATTTCACTGCTTTAATATGAATTCAAAAAGACAATATAAAAGCCCCACATGATGTTTTCTAAGTTCATATTTTATACATAAAGTGTGTAGAGATCTCTCCAGAAAAGGGCAGTATAGGGACATTATTAAGGTTTTATATCATTGTTACAAAATGTGCAGGTTGAAGACATTTTGAAAGTGTTTAATAAATGTTATAATATCAGTGTATAATATTATGATGTACTTTATTTCTCAACCCAACAAATTGAGTATCGTTTTTTTTTTTTTTTGAGTATTTTCATTTTATGCCACTTCATATTTCCTGTTTTCTGTTATTTTCCAGATTAATGGATTAATTTGGTCTGAAAAATGTCAATCAGTGTTTCCCGAAGCCCGAGATGACGTTGCACAGGACGGACTGCTGATAGGTCCACTCTGTAGATACTGGTAGGACGTTTAATTTATCTGATCCATATCCAAAACTAGGGCTGCACGATATATCCATATCGTTATCGCAATACATTTTTATTGTTCATGTTTCTAGTATGTCCTATTCTGTAGACATGCTTTTTTATTTATTTTATACTGTACAACCAGTACAACATGTCCTGTAGACATGGTCGCTATTTTTTATATTTATTTATTTTATACTGTACAACCAGTACATGTTCTGTAGACATGGTCGTTACTTATTTATTTTTATATTTATTCATTTATTCCCCCCCCAGTAACATTAGTGGAATATTCACTTTCATTAGCCGTGTAAACAGCTTAGTCAGAATATCGTCTTTTTCGGAATAAGGAAAAAACAATATTATTTGCATGTACACGTAGTCGGTGATAACGATCTCATATATTCATGTATGATATCTCGGTCAGCGTGTTCTCCATCCAAACAAATAACCCATAAAGAAGTAAAACTTTTATTCAGTTCACAGAAAAACCTAAACAGAAAATATTAATCTCACATATTCATCTTATTTAGAGATCATAGAAAAAGTCTGTTTAAATATACAGGACAGACCGAGGGTGAGGACAGACTGGGTGTCTCAGCTGAGGTAGGTGAGGACAGACCAAGGGTGAGGACAGACTGGGTGTCTCAGCTGAGGTAGGAGAGGACAGACTGGGTGTCTCAGCTGAGGTAGGAGAGGACAGACTGGGTGTCTCAGCTGAGGTAGGAGAGGACAGACTGGGTGTCTCAGCTGAGATAGGTGAGGACAGACTGGGTGTCTCAGCTGAGGTAGGTGAGGACAGACTGGGTGTCTCAGCTGAGGTAGGTGAGGACAGACTGGGTGTCTCAGCTGAGGTAGGTGAGGACAGACCGAGGGTGAGGACAGACTGGGTGTCTCAGCTGAGGTAGGTGAGGACAGACCGAGGGTGAGGACAGACTGGGTGTCTCAGCTGAGGTAGGTGAGGACAGACTGGGTGTCTCAGCTGAGGTAGGTGAGGACAGACTGGGTGTCTCAGCTGAGGTAGGTGAGGACAGACTGGGTGTCTCAGCTGAGGTAGGTGAGGACAGACTGGGTGTCTCAGCTGAGGTAGGTGAGGACAGACTGGGTGTCTCAGCTGAGGTAGGTGAGGACAGACCGAGGGTGAGGACAGACTGGGTGTCTCAGCTGAGGTAGGTGAGGACAGACCGAGGGTGAGGACAGACTGGGTGTCTCAGCTGAGGTAGGTGAGGACAGACCGAGGGTGAGGGCAGACTGGGTGTCTCAGCTGAGGTAGGTGAGGACAGACCGAGGGTGAGGACAGACTGGGTGTCTCAGCTGAGGTAGGTGAGGACAGACCGAGGGTGAGGACAGACTGGGTGTCTCAGCTGAGGTAGGTGAGGACAGACCGAGGGTGAGGGCAGACTGGGTGTCTCAGCTGAGGTAGGTGAGGACAGACTGGGTGTCTCAGCTGAGGTAGGTGAGGACAGACTGGGTGTCTCAGCTGAGGTAGGTGAGGACAGACCGAGGGTGAGGACAGACTGGGTGTCTCAGCTGAGGTAGGTGAGGACAGACCGAGGGTGAGGACAGACTGGGTGTCTCAGCTGAGGTAGGTGAGGACAGACCGAGGGTGAGGACAGACTGGGTGTCTCAGCTGAGGTAGGTGAGGACAGACCAAGGGTGAGGACAGACTGGGTGTCTCAGCTGAGGTAGGTGAGGACAGACTGGGTGTCTCAGCTGAGGTAGGTGAGGACAGACCGAGGGTGAGGACAGACTGGGTGTCTCAGCTGAGGTAGGTGAGGACAGACTGGGTGTCTCAGCTGAGGTAGGTGAGGACAGACTGGGTGTCTCAGCTGAGGTAGGTGAGGACAGACTGGGTGTCTCAGCTGAGGTAGGTGAGGACAGACCGAGGGTGAGGACAGACTGGGTGTCTCAGCTGAGGTAGGTGAGGACAGACCGAGGGTGAGGACAGACTGGGTGTCTCAGCTGAGGTAGGTGAGGGCAGACTGGGTGTCTCAGCTGAGGTAGGTGAGGACAGACTGGGTGTCTCAGCTGAGGTAGGTGAGGACAGACCGAGGGTGAGGACAGACTGGGTGTCTCAGCTGAGGTAGGTGAGGACAGACCGAGGGTGAGGACAGACTGGGTGTCTCAGCTGAGGTAGGTGAGGACAGACCGAGGGTGAGGACAGACTGGGTGTCTCAGCTGAGGTAGGTGAGGACAGACCGAGGGTGAGGACAGACTGGGTGTCTCAGCTGAGGTAGGTGAGGACAGACCGAGGGTGAGGGCAGACTGGGTGTCTCAGCTGAGGTAGGTGAGGACAGACTGGGTGTCTCAGCTGAGGTAGGTGAGGGCAGACTTGGTGTCTCAGCTGAGGTAGGTGAGGGCAGACTGGGTGTCTCAGCTGAGGTAGGTGAGGACAGACTGGGTGTCTCAGCTGAGGTAGGTGAGGACAGACTGGGTGTCTCAGCTGAGGTAGGTGAGGACAGACCGGGTGTCTCAGCTGAGGTAGGTGAGGACAGACCGAGGGTGAGGACAGACTGGGTGTCTCAGCTGAGGTAGGTGAGGACAGACCGAGGGTGAGGACAGACTGGGTGTCTCAGCTGAGGTAGGTGAGGACAGACCGAGGGTGAGGACAGACTGGGTGTCTCAGCTGAGGTAGGTGAGGACAGACCGAGGGTGAGGACAGACTGGGTGTCTCAGCTGAGGTAGGTGAGGACAGACCGAGGGTGAGGACAGACTGGGTGTCTCAGCTGAGGTAGGTGAGGACAGACTGGGTGTCTCAGCTGAGGTAGGTGAGGACAGACTGGGTGTCTCAGCTGAGGTAGGTGAGGACAGACTGGGTGTCTCAGCTGAGGTAGGTGAGGACAGACTGGGTGTCTCAGCTGAGATAGGTGAGGACAGACTGGGTGTCTCAGCTGAGATAGGTGAGGACAGACTGGGTGTCTCAGCTGAGATAGGTGAGGACAGACTGGGTGTCTCAGCTGAGGTAGGTGAGGACAGACTGGGTGTCTCAGCTGAGGTAGGTGAGGACAGACTGAGGGTGAGGGCAGACTGGGTGTCTCAGCTGAGGTAGGTGAGGACAGACTGGGTGTCTCAGCTGAGATAGGTGAGGACAGACTGGGTGTCTCAGCTGAGGTAGGTGAGGACAGACCGGGTGTCTCAGCTGAGGTAGGTGAGGACAGACCGAGGGTGAGGACAGACTGGGTGTCTCAGCTGAGGTAGGTGAGGACAGACTGGGTGTCTCAGCTGAGGTAGGTGAGGACAGACCAAGGGTGAGGACAGACTGGGTGTCTCAGCTGAGGTAGTGAGGACAGACCAAGGGTGAGGACAGACTGGGTGTCTCAGCTGAGGTAGGTGAGGACAGACTGGGTGTCTCAGCTGAGGTAGGTGAGGACAGACCGAGGGTGAGGACAGACTGGGTGTCTCAGCTGAGGTAGGTGAGGACAGACTGGGTGTCTCAGCTGAGGTAGGTGAGGACAGACTGGGTGTCTCAGCTGAGGTAGGTGAGGACAGACCAAGGGTGAGGACAGACTGGGTGTCTCAGCTGAGGTAGGTGAGGGCAGACTGGGTGTCTCAGCTGAGGTAGGTGAGGACAGACTGGGTGTCTCAGCTGAGGTAGGTGAGGACAGACCGGGTGTCTCAGCTGAGGTAGGTGAGGACAGACCGAGGGTGAGGACAGACTGGGTGTCTCAGCTGAGGTAGGTGAGGACTAGAGGCTGACATTTTTTGGGAATTCCCATGGGTCACGGGATTCCGTGGGATTCCTGCAGGATGGGAGTCATATTTACTATTAATCACGGGATTTGGACGGCAGGATAAATGGTTAACGGAGCAGACGGGAGCGGAATCAACCAATAGCAAAGACGACAAAAATCTAAATGCACCTAAATGCAAAAAAAGTAAATGCACCATTTTGTAGTTTCCTTTAATACACCTACAATGTAACGCAATTAAAAATAACTACACGACCCAGCCGTCCCAGAAGCCATCAGTGCTTTTGTCACGGCTTACCGCCGTAATTCAAAGAGCAGTGATGGAGGGAGCTAACAGCCGCGGAGGAGTCGATGTGGCAAAAAATGATTTACAGCGCAAAGTCAGATGTAATGACATGTCTATTAAATTCACAGAACTGGTCGGAAAGTCTGAAATATTAATTAAGTTTATGAGAGTAGAAGGTGACGGTGATAGCACGATGTACGCTGCTTGTAAGACATGCTTAGTCTTAGTCAAGTGACGAGGGACGAGCGGTCTGAAGAGGCACACTTGCAAGGCAAATTCGGGAAAGAATCAGCCAAGCATCGCTTCGATGAGCAGATTAAATCAAATTCCATGTATTAACTAAACACTAATTGAAGAAAAAAATAAATGGGAGCGGTACAGGAGCGTGAGTCAGTTTAAACAGGAGCAGGATGGGAGTGGGATTAGTTTTTAAACTTTGGTCTGGGAGTGGGACGGGACAAGATTTCTTTCTATGGGAGTGGGACGGGACAGGAGTGAAAATCCACTCCCGTGTCATCCTCTAGTGAGGACAGACCGAGGGTGAGGACAGACTGGGTGTCTCAGCTGAGGTAGGTGAGGACAGACCGAGGGTGAGGACAGACTGGGTGTCTCAGCTGAGGTAGGTGAGGACAGACCGAGGGTGAGGACAGACTGGGTGTCTCAGCTGAGGTAGGTGAGGACAGACTGGGTGTCTCAGCTGAGGTAGGTGAGGACAGACCGAGGGTGAGGACAGACTGGGTGTCTCAGCTGAGGTAGGTGAGGACAGACCGAGGGTGAGGACAGACTGGGTGTCTCAGCTGAGGTAGGTGAGGACAGACTGGGTGTCTCAGCTGAGGTAGGTGAGGACAGACCGAGAGTGAGGACAGACTGGGTGTCTCAGCTGAGGTAGGTGAGGACAGACTGGGTGTCTCAGCTGAGGTAGGTGAGGACAGACCGAGGGTGAGGACAGACTGGGTGTCTCAGCTGAGGTAGGTGAGGACAGACCGAGGGTGAGGACAGACTGGGTGTCTCAGCTGAGGTAGGTGAGGACAGACCAAGGGTGAGGACAGACTGGGTGTCTCAGCTGATGTAGGTGAGGACGACTGACTGGATGGGCAGCCTGCAGACCGGACACAGCTTGTTCCTCTTCTTCAGCTTCCTGGCACAGACGTAGCAGGACATCAGGTGTCCCGCTCGTCCGTGGACAATGCAGCCGTTCTTCGGCCGGGACTGACAGATGAGACAAGGGTCCAGCCATGAGTCCGGCAGCCGCCACTCGGCCGACACGCTGCGCTCCAGCTCGGGGACTGTGGGAGGAGGAAGTGGAGGAGGAGGACTAGTGGGTGAAGACGGTAGGAGCTCCTGGGAGTCAATGGAGGAGTAGGAAGAGGAGGAGGGCTGGGAGTCAGGAGTCCAGAGGTTCGAGGAGGACGAAGGGGATCCTGGGAGTTGGGTGCAGAGGAGGCGGTGTCAGACAGGCACTGAGACAGGAGAGGAGTTTTCGCTCTTTTCCCATCTGGAACGTCGACTCCTTCGTTGTCCTCGACATCAGAACCTTCAGGTGACACATCAATCAATCAATCAATCAATCAATCAAAGCAGAAGACATTTTTACAATTTAATTTTTCTCAAAATGTAGACATTTTCATGGCCTTACATTTAAAAAATACCTTTTAAGACTTTGTCAAATATCAATTCTTGTATCATTCGGTGTGTACCGTTTTCACATTATTGTTTGTGTGCCCCCTACCTGGAGCTTCTTTGGCTGCTGATAGGTCGGTTGGCTTTGGAGGTAGGACTTTTGGACTGGAGGAGGCGGACACCTCCGACAGCCAATCCTGGCGCAATGCCCAGCAGCGAAGACAGTTTCTGGGGAGAGGTGGGTTCAACTCGTCACACTTCGCACAGCGCCAGTAGTCCTGAGAGAGGAACACACACACAGTTAGACCTGATTAAATTAGGGCTGTAACGGTAAACCACGGTACAAATGTTGACGTAACAATTATCCTTTTTATTAGATATTCAGGTTGGGTTTGCTAACAATGTGCAATCGCCAGTAAACAGACCAGGAGCCACATGTTTGTGTTACTGAGCAATAATGTAAAGTTACATGTTAATTATTACAGAGAAATTAATGTAATTCTTAATATTGATTCTTATATGCTGGTGACTATAACATTTAGTTTTGGTAAATAATGTTCATAGAAAGAAAAATTTTAGATCCACATCCAACTTCACATACAACTTCATGTTAGAGTTGTAAATAAATCTTCCTGGAGCTCAAAGTCAGACATCTCCGGTTCTAGTTCTTACCGGCCCCCCCTACAGCGGGTCAGCGTTCCAGTAGCCAGTTTTCAATACTTCTTACAAGCCCATTTGCTATATTTTTGTGGCCTGTTTACCTGGTCATCTGCAGACAGGGACGCATCATCTTCATTGTAGTCGTCAGAGTCGATGGACTCGACCTCAAACTCAACACTGAAGTTGTCGCTCTCCGAGTCTGCGACCGTGACCTCTGACCTCACAGACTATATACACATATACATACACACACGTAGAGAGAGTTTTATGAACCAATACAACAATACTACATCAACAAAATAAGGCTGCAACTAACATTTGTTTTCATCTGTCATTTCTCAATTAATTGATTAGTTGTTTGGGTCAGAAAATGGTCCAAAAAAAAGAAGAAAAAAAAAGTGGATCAGTGTTCCCAAAAAGCCCAAGATGAAGTCCTCAAATGTCTTTTGTCCACAACTCAAACATGTTCAGTCTACTGTCACAGAAGAGAGGAGAAACTAGAAGATAATCACATTTAAAAAGCTGGAATTTCTTTTGACAAATTACTTAAAGTGATCAAACTATCAAAATAGTTGCCGATTAATTTAATAGTTGACAACTAATCAATATTTGCAGCTCTATAACAAAAGAAATGTGTGTGTGTGTGTGTGTGTGTGCTACTCACAGTGCTGTGTGAGTCGGATGATTGGCTGCTGTGTCTGTCCCGTACACTTTCCAGTCCACCAATCACGCACCACGACAGACTGTCATCAAAGGTCAGGGAGTAGCTGTCAGACCTTCTCCTCTTACTTCCGCCCTCTTCCTCCTCCGAATCATCTTCATCCCCCGCTAGACTGTCGGAGGGCCCTGAGGAGGGATCGGGTGGGAGGAGTTTAGTATCGCGGGTTTAGTTTGTGAACTCTAACGGGCTGGTGGCACCTCAGAGGAGACACTCACCTGGGTCACTGCTCCTGCAGCTGCTCCTCCTCCTCCTCCTCCTCCTCCGCCGCCTTCCCCTCCTGGCTGGCGATGAAGAGCGACTTTCTGAATCCGCCTCCTCAAAGCACAGACAAAACTTCAGTCTCCCATTTTGTAGTCATGTTTTTAAAATATAGTTTTTTACTCAGCAAAACAAACATTGAAATGTATTTCTTGTCCACCAGACTAACACGTTAGTGTGTTTTTGTTTTGCCTTTCTTTTCTCCATCATAAGCAGTGCAGGACTAAGTGACTTACTTACTAGGATCCCTGCATTTTGCGGCTGTTTTGTCAAATACTACGCGTATGTCTAAGCACCCAAAATACTTTTCATTAACTGCAACACGCTGTCAAAGGTTCCCAGCTGTATGAGACTGTGTCTTACCTCTGTCCCTCCGTCTGTCTGACTGTCGCTGTGTGCTTCACTCAAGCTTGGCGGTGAATCTAAGCAAGAGCAAGAAGACACGTTTAGTTTTGTCTGAGCAGTCATATGATAAGGAGCTGAAGAAAGGGGAAGCTAAGACGCCAGTGAAAGAAATATGTGAGGAAGGGGTGCACCAATGAGCAAAATGCAACTGAAATGAGGAAATTCTCCTGAACTGTTCACCATCACCAGGTTAAAATATATATGGGGAGAAACAGGATGAGGAGCTGAAAAAAGAGAGGGAAAGAAAAGGTCAAAGAGAGAAGAACTGAATCCAAATGCCCACCCTTCAAACTTAAGATACATGTACAGTGACATGTTCACCATTACGTCAAGTTTGCGAGAGCGGCTAGGCCACGTGGGGACGACATAATGATGTAACAAAGGACTTAACACCTCCCTCGTTTCTATGCATATGAAGTTGCTAAGTCTGTAGTTTTCATTATATTCAACTTCATTTATTGCTTAATGTATTCAGACAAAGAGCTCCACAGTTGGCTCGAGATCTAGCCTGTGGTCTATTTTCTCTGCGCGCGAGTGAATCTGGCAAGAGGACCCACTGATAATCCATTTTAATCCATGTGATCGGACTCTGCACTTTTGCTTTTCAATTTAACACCAAATCCTCCGCCCTGTCTCGTCAGGTGATGAGTGGAATCTGACTCCTGCTGCACTGACACTTTCACAGGGCTGCTGACATGCAAAAATGAACGAAATTGGTTTTCCTTCTATAAAGTAAAAGGCAAAATGACAGTGGGGGTGGTGGGCAAGAAATGTATACAGTGTACGCCCGACTACCACGGCAAGCCTAGCCTATGTGGACTTACTGAATGGTAGATTTGGATAGCACTCGGGCCTAAATAAAGTCGGAAAAGTGTGAAATCTGGACATTTGATTGAGCCAAAGTGAAAGAAGAGCAGTCCTACCTTGGTTTTTCACAGCCACCAGGTTCTTGGTGATCATAGCAAACAGAACTCTGAAACATACAAATACTTTAGTTACCTCACTGGAAAAGCCTGCATCACACCAAATATATTCATTGTATATATGTATATATATATTTTACTATACTACTGTATGTTATTCTATAAGACTGTTTTATTACATAATGTACAACATCACATTTCTACATATCAATACAAGCAAACTTTAAGTATACTGTAATTATCTATGTACTGCTTGCCTTGTACTTTTGAGGTCAGCTGTTCTTGTATATTTTATATTTCTCCATCTGTACTTATTTCTGTCTTTGTGATGCAGAAACACCTGAATTTACCCTCTGGGGATCATTAAAAGGGTTTGGGTTTTTATAAATGCAATGCTTTCCATAACAGAAACTTCCCTTTGGGAAACTGTCAGTTATTTCAGAATAGAACAAAACAAACAGTGACGATGAATCTAAACCCCGATTAATCATCAACTTCCTCTCCCTCTCTCACCGTGGCTCTTTAACAGAGAAGCTGTGGACTCCCAGCACCCGCCCCAGTGCATCCTGGGAGCAGTGGACAATGTGCTGCTGCTTCTGGTCATACAGCTGCTTCTGGATGATGTACTGGCCCAGGTAGAACATCACCTGCAGGAATGACCATCACAAATGCATCATGAGAGACATGCAAACACCAGACAGTACGGACAACAGCTAATCAGCCCGACACACCGCCATCATGCTTAAACGACCTAAAACCGGCCCAATGAAGAAAAAAAAAAAATGTACAGGGAACTTGATTAACAGAAGAAGTAGTTGTTCCATAATTCTAATAGAAATGGTCTATTTTACTAGACAGACAAAAAGACGTGTTTTATCAAAAATCATGAGTCTACAGAGAAATTTTCCTCCAAACTCTGACCTGTAAAGTTGTATTTTGTTAAACATGAAGAAGCTGTGGACACTCTACCTCCTTTATGGTGAAAACATCTTTAGCGGCTCCTGCGTGTTGCAGCAACGCATGGAACTCTGCCTTTGGTCTGACCTAAACACACACAAACGGGCAAAAGTTAAGTCACGCACGTAACTAAGCGAAGAGTTAGGTAAGTAAGAGTTAAGTTAGTAACTAGTTGCTCTCACTAGTCTGTCGTCGTCAGTGCCGATGTTGAGCTCCCTGTCAGCCGACATTGTGAAGCTGATGGTTCCTGCACACAAACATGTTATCAGTGACAAGCAGTAGAAAACGCATGAATGGGTTAACCAATGCACAGTGGTGGAATGCAACTAAGTACATTTACTCATCTACTCTACTTAAGTACAAATTTGAGGTACTTGTACTTTACTTGAGTCTTTTCATGCAACTTTCTACTTCTACTCCGCTACATTTCAGAGAGAAATATTGTACTTTTACTCCAGTACAATCATCTGACAGCTTTAACTGCTAAGGTGCTTTACAAGTTAAGATTTTTGCAAGCAAAAACACATGTAATTTATAAAACACAATGTTTTATTATAAATTAAACTAGCCAATAGTTTAGAAACAATCGACCATTACACTGTTTGGATTGTTTCCAGTTTCTAAAATGGGAGTTTTCTGCATTGAGTACTTTAAGTACATATTTCTTAGGATACTTACACACTTTTACTTAAGTAACATTTTCAACGCAGGATTTTTACCAGAGTATTTTCACAGTGTGGTATTAGTACTTTTACTTCCAGCACTGCCAATGAGCTTCCCATCTGCTGTAGCTAGCAGCTGTCCACTGTCATGGTAACCGCACTTCGAGTGTAAGTGTGCAACGTCTCCTGACAGCCCGCAATCGGATATTAAAGGCTTTTTATATCCGAGAGGCTTTTTTGGTTCTTCTGAAAACTGAATTTAATTCTATTTTCCAAGACCTGGTTGCTAATGTTAGCAAATGTCAGATAGATGTGTAACCAGCGACTGTGTGGCTGACATCATCCGTCTTTTAGCATTACAGATGAGCAATTTTGGGCAATTTTAAACCCTGATGTTTGAAACTTGGTGGCATTTACATTAGGGGTAAATTACACATGTTATATTAAATTAACTTAAATTAAAAACTATTTTTAATAAAGAATATGACGTGGGAATTTCAAAATAAAGGCACATCTTTAAGTTGACGTCAAGTATCGATTTTCTCACTTTAAATTAATAATATTGAATTGGTATCGTTACACCCCTAAATAACACACAATTACAATCTTTGTCCACCTTGACTGCGTTTTATGAATCAAATGCCTTTATTTGGGGGTATTTTGCCCTTTGCCTGATTATTTCCAACACAAATGATTGAAAAGTTGAACTGTGCTCCACTATCATGCATGATTAATAATTGCCAACTATTTAAATTATTGATTATCGGTTTGAGTCATTTACCAGGAAGAAAAAAAAAAATCTGATTCCAGCTTCTTAGATGTGAATATTTTCTAGTTTCTTCTCTCCTCTGTGACAGTACACTGGATATCTTTGAGTTGTGGACAAAACAAGACATTTGAGGACGTCATCTTGAGCTTTGGGAAACACTAATCCACATTTTTCACCATTTTCTGACATTTTATAGCCCAAACAACTAATAGATACATCCAAAAATAATCAACAGATTAATCAAGTATGAAAACACTCATTAGTTGCATGCCTAGTTTTGGATATGAATCAGATTAATTAAAAGTCTTAGAAGTATCAGCAGTCCATCCTGTGCAAAGTAAAAATAAAGTGCAGTGAGAGTGGATCAGAACTGCAGCTTCTTATAGACCTGCTCAGACATGTCAGGACTAGACCAGCCTAGAGTGCCTTGGCCTAGCCTAGCTGGGCCTATCAGTGCCAAACAAGGCCAGTCAGGGCTGAGTCAGCTGCACTGTGTTGTATGTTCATGTTGAAACTGAGTGTAACAGCTGATTTAATCACACTGCTCTGTGTAGAGACATGCCAGGACTAGTCCAGGATGACTCATCTGTCAAAATGTAGGTAACCACTAACCAATGGTAACCAATGGTAACCAATGGTAACCAATGGTAACCAATGGTAACCAGGGCCAACTGGACTAAATCATGAATGTGACTCTGGCCTGATCTGAGTATGCTTCCTTAGTACAACTACTAGTACTCAGGCTTTAAGGAAAACGAGGAAGTGGATAAATAGACACCCCCTTACCGCAAACCCTTAGTACAACATGAAGAAATACACAGAGACCAGATATCGATACCGGGAGTTTAGGCAGTTAAAGAAGGCATTTACGATTCTAGTATCGGTATCAGAACAACTCTAATAATAATAATAATCATAATATAACTCTACATGACAGACTCAAATCACATTTGTAAACAAGCTTTATTCTAAAAGAATGAAATAAAATTGAAATATATTCAGGCTGTAATAAAAATGAGTATATATAAAAATATATATATATACACATACATAATAAGGCTAATAAAAAATTCCAAATTACCAAATAAAATGTGGCAGAACGGGCGCCCAGATAGCTCAGTTGGTAGAGCAGGCGCCCATATTAGAGGTTCACTCCTCAACGCAACGGACCCTGGTTCGACTCCGACACGCGGCCCTTTGCTGCATGCCATACCCTCCCTCTCTTTCCCCTTTCATGTTTTCAGCTGCCGTATCAATAAAAGGCCTAAAAATGCCCCAAGAAATCTTTAAAAAAAAATATGGCAGAATGAAATCTCTGCAGACAGCTGCAAATATTAATCGATTAGTAATCGCCAACTATTTTTGTTAATTGGTTTTATGAACAAAATGTAAAACTTCTGATTCCAGCTTGTTACATGTAAATATCTTCTAGTTTCTTCACACTTCTGTGACAGCAGAATATCTTTGAGTTGTGGACAGAACAACATATCAGAGGCTTTGGGAAATAATAAGTTGACATTTTTTCATATAAGCTGTGCAAAATTAAGATGAGGTAAATTGGCACGTTTCCCAAAATGTAAAAATATGTATTTTTTTTTAAAGAACTAGGCATGACATGCCCAGTCTTAACCCATGCTGGTCAGCCTGGCTTAGCCCTGCATGCCTCGCCACCTGTGAATATGTCTGGGCAGCTTTCTAGGCTTTTAAATGACTGTACAGAATAAAATGACTCGTTCACCTACAGCTGACTAACGGCATGAGTCAGCAGAGCAGCAGCAGCGCCCATTACAACACAAACACATGCAGAGAAGATATGCCGGGACATGTCTCTCTCTCTCACTTTCGTCTCTCCCGTCTCCCTCGTCTTTCTCTCTCTCCCTTTCTCTCTCTCTCTCTCTCCCTCCCTCGTCTCTCTCTCTCCTCCCTCGCCTCTCTCTCCCTTGTCTCTCTCTCTCCCTCGTCTCTCTCTCTCTCTCTCCCTCGTCTCTCTCTCTCCCGTCTCTCTCTCGTCTCTCCCCCGTCTCTCTCTCGTCTCTCCCTCCCTCGTCTCTCTCTCTCCTCTCTCTCTCTCCTCGTCTCTCTCTCTCCCTCGTCTCTCTCTCTCCCTCCCTCGCCTCTCTCTCCCTCGTCTCTCTCTCCCTCGCTCTCTCTCTCTCCCTCTCTCTCTCTCCCTCGTCTCTCTCCCTCGCCTCTCTCTCCCTCTCTCCCTCGTCTCCCTCGTCTCCCTCCCTCTCTCTCCCTCTCTCCTCTCTCTCTCCTCTCTCTCTCTCTCTCCCTCTCTCTCTCTCTCCTCCCTCGTCTCTCTCTCTCCCTCGTCTCTCTCCCTCCCTCGCCTCTCTCTCTCCCTCGCCTCTCTCTCTCTCGTCTCTCTCTCCCCGTCTCTCTCCCGTCTCTCTCTCGTCTCTCTCTCTCGTCTCTCTCTCTCCCTCGTCTCTCTCTCCCTCGCTCTCTCTCTCCCTCGTCTCTCTCTCTCCGTCTCCCTCTCTCCCGCTCTCTCTCCCGCCTCTCCCTCTCGTGTGTCTCTCTCTCTCTCTCGTCTCTCCCTCTCGTCTCTCCCTCTCTCCCTACTTCTCTGCAGATCTGGTGAAGACAGGCTTAACTCTTTCACCATGTCAGGATACAATAAGTAAAAGTTCACGTCCATCGATGGCATATTAATCTGCAGAAACTGTAGGTAGTTCAAACGGGACTTAAAGACAGTTAAACGTCTTACTTCGCTTTCACAGTCAGTCTGTGGATGCTATTTGTATTTGTCTGCTGAATATCTATTTTAAAAGGTTAAAGCTAACGTTACTGATTCACTCTTATAACAATACGAAAACCACGAGAATCCGTTAAAATGCAAAAACATTGCATCTCTGCCTGAAAAACATACCGAAACCGGGCAACATTAACATTACTAACTAATACTAATACTAAGTATATTAACTTGGAGGCTAAAAACACAGTCCTCAGTGTAAATGTATTGTTAGTTACAACAAGGTAAAATATTAAAATAATCTCAAATTAAATACCAAAGCAGTCAGAACAGTTAGTTTAACTCACATGTATCACCATGAAACTTACCCAGTTGATTATCTACTTTTATTATTATTATCATCTAACATTTTTGTATTACACGTTTTCTGATATTTTACGTTAAATATTCAAATTAATTATTTTTACACATTCACCATGTTGCATGCATTTCCAGAACAGAAATGTGAACTTCGGATAAAGCCAGATTCAAAGCTCTTGTTTCATTTTGTTGACATATTAAGAGTCAAAGGCTCGTACAGAGGGAATTTTAGATATCTATTTTTATCAATCCATAAATCTGATAACACTGCCAAAACTTCTTTAAAATACAATTTCGCAACGTTTTTAGGTAGCTAAAATAGTTAACGTCCCAGTACATAACCTACATCTAACGTGTAACGTTACAATACATTTAGCTAGTTAAATTGTTTTTGTATTGCAAGTTTTTATGTCATGTTTAAATCTGCAAATGAAGCATAGCTAATCCAATGCTAACTTGTGGTAAATTTAGCTAGCTAGTCTGAAAGAAGACATGTTATGGTAGCAACATAGCCCAAAACTTCTGAATTGAAAACTTATGTTTTAGCCTGTAGTGTCTGCCCTTAAAAAGCTCTGAATTAAATTTTCTCAAGCGTCATGAAATGTGCTCATCTTTTATTTTTACCGTAAACTCGTTGGCTGACTGCCGCCTCCTCGCTGCTCCTCCGTCCCGCTCTGCTAGCCAAGAAAACACGAGGCTCCGCGGCCTGCTAGCACACTGCTAACAAACTGCTAACTTTCGCTACTGTTAACGTTTACCCTAACCCTAACCCATCAACCTGCCTCTTAGACCCCATCCCGACTAGGCTTCTTAAAGAAGTTTTACCCTTAGTCAACACTTCTCTACTAGATATAACCAATCTGTCTTTATTAACAGGCTATGTACCACAGCACTTTAAAGTGGCTGTAATTAAACCTCTTCTGAAAAAGCCCAACCTTGATCCAGATGTTTTAGCCAACTATAGACCTATATCCAACCTTCCATTTCTCTCTAAGATTCTTGAGAAAGTAGTCGCCAAACAGCTGTGTGACTTTCTGCATAGCAACAGTTTATATGAGGATTTTCAGTCAGGATTTAGAGTTAATCATAGTACAGAGACAGCACTTGTGAAAATTACTAATGACCTCCTAATTGCATCAGACAAAGGACTTATCTCTGTACTGGTGTTATTAGATCTTAGTGCTGCATTTGATACCATTGACCACCATGTCTTATTACAGAGACTGGAACATTTAATTGGCATTAAAGGGACAGCTCTAAGCTGGTTTAAGTCTTATTTATCAGATCGATCTCAGTTTGTTCATGTTAATGATGAATCCTCTGTGCACGCCAGAGTTAGTCATGGAGTCCCACAAGGATCTGTGCTCGGTCCAATCCTGTTCACTTTATATATGCTTCCTTTAGGCAATATTATCAGGAAGCATTCCATAAACTTTCATTGTTATGCAGACGATACTCAATTATATCTATCGATCAAGCCGGATGAAACTAATCAGTTAGCTAAACTTCAAATGTGCCTTCAGGATATTAAAACCTGGATGAGCTGTAATTTTCTAATGTTGAACTCAGATAAAACTGAAGTTATTGCTCTGGGACCCAAGCACCTCCGTGACGCATTATCCAAAGAGATAGTTACTCTGGATGGCATCACTCTGGCCTCCAGCACCACTGTGAGGAATCTTGGAGTTATCTTTGATCAGGATTTGTCCTTTAATTCCCACATAAAGCAAATTTCAAGGATCGCCTTTTTCACCTGCGTAATATTGCTAAAATCAGGAATATCCTGTCTAAAAATGATGCAGAAAAACTAGTCCATGCATTTGTTACTTCTAGGCTAGATTACTGCAATTCTTTACTATCAGGATGCTCGAAAAAGTCCATAAAAAGTCTTCAGCTGGTCCAGAATGCTGCAGCACGTGTTCTGACAGGAACTAGGAAAAGAGATCACATCTCTCCTGTTTTAGCTTCTCTGCATTGGCTTCCTGTAAAATCTAGAATAGAATTTAAAATCCTTCTTCTCACCTACAAAGCTCTTCATGGTCAGGCACCATCTTATCTTAAAGAGCTCATAGTACCTTACAACCCTGCAAGAGCACTGCGCTCCCAGAATGCAGGGTTACTGGTGGTTCCTAGAGTCTCTAAAGTAGAACGGGAGCCAGAGCGTTCAGCTATCAGGCTCCTCTCCTGTGGAACCAGGTTCCAGTTTGGGTTCAGGAGGCAGACACAGTCTCCACATTTAAGAGTAGACTTAAGACTTTCCTCTTTGATCAAGCGTATAGTTAGGGCATAGAATTGAATATTGTCCGCCTAACCCGGCCTACCTGCTTCTCGTCATAGTTGTCAGATCTATCTATCATACAATCAATAATATAATAAAACTAGAGGGAGGCAGGGCATACAGCCCGATCCGGTTGGGGAGAGTTCTAGCCCGATCCGGCAGCTCTCTTTACCCTGTCTCTCCTAGTTAGTCATGCTCTCCTAGTTAGTTATGCTCTCCCAGTTATGCTGTAACAGTTTTAGATTGCTGGGGGAATTCCTTTGACACACTGAGCTCCTCTCTCCTCTATCTTTTTATCTTTCTATCTTTCCATTTGTGTGCATCTATGTCCCAGAAATGCTTGTTACTAACCTAGCTCTGGGGAGTCATTCCCCGGAGTCCTTATGTTCTTTTCCCCCCAGCATGTTCCCTCGGATCAGGAAGGCTCCAACATCATGGTAGCAGCTGTAGCCATGGTCCCGCTACACGTCCTGTGATGCCGTGTTCATCCTGCTACGTCCTGCTGTGCCTTGTAATGCCGCACAATTCCCTGCTATGCCATGAACTACTACAAAGAACTACTACAAACTGTTATCTTTTCTGTGGCTGTTATTGCCACTCTTCATTCTAACCCCAACCGGTCGTCAGACACCGCCCACCACGAGCCTGGGTCTGTCCGAGGTTTCTTCCTAAAAGGAAGTTTTTCCTCGCCACTGTCGCACTGTTGCTTGCTCTGGAGGGAACTACTAGAACTGTTGGGTCCTTGTAAATTCTGGAGTGCGGTCTAGACCTACTCTATCTGGTCTAGACCTACTCTATCTGTAAAGTGTCTTGAGATAACTCTTGTTATGAATTGATACTATAAATAAAATTGAATTGAATTGAATTGAAAAATAAAACAGGAAGAAGAACAGACACTTACCAGGGGACACGAGACATGACCACAACACAAGACCAGGGAGAAAACTAACACAAACACAGGGAAAGCTGAAAGGGAAAAAACACCCAAAACCACCAACAGAAACACATTTTCAGCAGAGTAATAAGCAGCCTAGTGTGTGTGTGTGTGTGTGTGTGTGTGTGTGTGTGTGTGTGTGTCCACTGAGTCCTTGCTCAGTGGACAATTCTGGCTCAGACTGTCAAACCTGTGCTCCTCCATCATTTGTGTCCCCTGCTTCCATGGCTCACTGCTGCTTGGAGAAAGCGATCCGTCTGGTGTGTCTGTAGGGGGCCAGCAGAACAGATGAAAAGTCAAAATATTCTGAGCCATTTTGAGGCTTGCTGTCTGAAAACAGCATTTCTATGTTTCCATCTGGTCTCCATGCTTCTGTCCCATTATTTGCTGTGGGGATGGTGGAGATGTAAGGAATCAACGCTATCAATCTGTCAATCCCAGTGAGGCTCGAGCAGTCCCGGTCAGGTCGAGAGCCTCAGAGGTCCAGCTGGCTGGGGGTACGACTGCAAGCCTGCCCGGAGACACATAAAAGATTGAGGTGTCACTGTTGCACTATTTCCCCACCCTGTCTATATTGTTCCTGTCTATAGTGTGTGTGTATGTGTGTGTGTATATATTTGTTTTGTTGCTTGTTTTGTTGTCTGTTGTTTGTTTTGTACGCATTGTGAGATGATGATGATGATCCAAAGCAAAACTCCTGGTATGTGTACTCATACCTGGCAAATAAAGCTGATTCTCAATGGATATCAGCGTGGTCTCTGAGTTGAACTGTCCATAAGCAGTATTACACGGTGGAAACAGAGTTTTCATCATCATCAACAGTCACAATCACTGTGAATAAAAAATAACAAAAAGAAGCAATATTGAATGAATCAAAATAGCTATAAAAATGTGAAAGTGTTAGTAAATAGTTGAAACAGTAAGCTACAGTCAAAAGTAGACAAGATTATTAATACTTCCGAACATGATTGGCTGTCAAGATTGGAAATGGAACAGACGATTTTGAGCGAGGTAGGGGTTCGATTCCCGCAGTGAAACCTCTGCTTAAACTTTCCTACTTTTTTAACTATTCTTACTACTTAAGCTTCTTCTTACTGATTTATCCAGTTTAGCTTTAGCATTTAATTTCTTTCTTCTTCAATTTTTCCACCTTTTTTTACACTAGTGGTGTTATTCAACTTAATTACAACCATTCTTACTTTTTCAACTATTTTTACAACTTTTACTGATTTAAGCTGTTCAACCAGGTTAGCTTTAGCAATTTAGCTATTCAGCATTCCCACGCATTTTCTGCAGGAAATGCATTTTCTAGTTGATTTGATACACTGTTAACTTTTAAAATTCAGAGCACATGTGCTTCATACCCAAATCAGTTTGACTCTACTCACAAATGGAATGGACATGCTTGAGACCTGGATGGCCAGTCAGGAGTGGACCACATCTCCACTTCGGCCTTCAAAGTTCCCGCTTGAATACAGGCTTAGGGTGGTAGACCTGGTTCATCATTGGAACATGGTTCCTCAGACCACAGTCCGGTCGGAGCTCCTTGATGATGTCAGTTGTAATGATAAACTCTGATGGTCTGGTTTCACTTTGTTTGCTCGGTGGCCGTGGGGGTCGCAGACCAAAGATCGCCCTGCACCTTTTCTAAGTACACCTAGCACACCGGACTCATCCACAGCCTGGTAAAACAAGGATGAGAATTTTGAGATGAGTGAAGTTGGGACAAAACAAAATAACAGAGATGTTATTTATTAGCAAATAAATATGCTTTACGTACCCCAGACACATCCGCAGCTATGGAGGAGATGGCAGGCTGGATAGGAGCAGCCAGAGAGGAGGCAGCAGCCAGAGAGGAGGCAGCAGCCAGAGAGGAGGCAGCAGCCAGAGAGGAGGCAGCAGCCAGAGAGGAGGCAGCAGGCTCGATGGCAGCAGCCAGGGAGGAGGCAGCAGCCAGGGAGGAGGCAGCAGCCAGGGAGGAAGCAGCAGCCAGGGAGGAGGCAGCAGTCAGAGAGGAGGCAGCAGCCAGAGAGGAGGCAGCAGCCAGAGAGGAGGCAGCAGCCAGAGAGGAGGCAGCAGCCAGAGAGGAGGCAGCAGCCAGAGAGGAGGCAGCAGCCAGAGAGGAGGCAGCAGCCAGAGAGGAGGCAGCAGCAGAGAGGAGGCAGCAGCCAGAGAGGAGGCAGCAGCCAGAGAGGAGGCAGCAGGCTCGATGGCAGCAGCCAGGGAGGAGGCAGCAGCCAGGGAGGAGGCAGCAGCCAGGGAGGAGGCAGCAGCCAGGGAGGAAGCAGCAGCCAGGGAGGAGGCAGCAGTCAGAGAGGAGCAGCAGCCAGAGAGGAGCAGCAGCCAGAGAGGAGGCAGCAGCCAGAGAGGAGGCAGCAGTCAGAGAGGAGGCAGCAGCCAGAGAGGAGGCAGCAGCCAGAGAGGAGGCAGCAGCCAGAGAGGAGGCAGCAGCCAGAGAGGAGGCAGCAGGCTCGATGGCAGCAGCCAGGAGGAGGCAGCAGCCAGGAGGAGGCAGCAGCCAGGGAGGAGGCAGCAGTCAGGGAGGAGGCAGCAGCCAGAGAGGAGGCAGCAGCCAGAGAGGAGGCAGCCAGAGAGGAGGCAGCAGTCAGAGAGGAGGCAGCAGTCAGAGAGGAGGCAGCAGCCAGAGAGGAGGCAGCAGCCAGAGAGGAGGCAGCAGCCAGAGAGGAGGCAGCAGCCAGAGAGGAGGCAGCAGCAGAGAGGAGGCAGCAGCCAGAGAGGAGGCAGCAGCCAGAGAGGAGGCAGCAGTCAGGGAGGAGGAAGCAGTCAGGGCAGCCAGAGAGGAGGCAGCAGTCAGGAGGAGGCAGCAGTCAGGAGGAGGCAGCAGTCAGTGAGGAGGCAGCAGTCAGAGAGGAGGCAGCAGTCAGTGAGGAGGCAGCAGTCAGGAGGAGGCAGCAGCCAGGAGGAGGCAGCAGTCAGAGAGGAGGCAGCAGCCAGAGAGGAGGCAGCAGCCAGAGAGGAGGCAGCAGTCAGAGAGGAGGCAGCAGCCAGAGAGGAGGCAGCAGCAGAGAGGAGGCAGCAGCCAGAGAGGAGGCAGCAGCCAGAGAGGAGGCAGCAGTCAGAGAGGAGGCAGCAGTCAGAGAGGAGGCAGCAGTCAGGAGGAGGCAGCAGTCAGAGAGGAGGCAGCAGTCAGGAGGAGGCAGCAGCCAGGAGAGGAGCAGCAGCCAGAGAGGAGGCAGCAGTCAGTGAGGAGGCAGCAGGCTCGATGGCAGCAGCCAGGGAGGAGGCAGCAGCCAGGGAGGAGGCAGCAGCCAGGAGGAGGCAGCAGCCAGGGAGGAGGCAGCAGCCAGGGAGGAGGCAGCAGCCAGGGAGGAAGCAGCAGCCAGGGAGGAGGCAGCAGCCAGGGAAGCAGCAGCCAGGAGGAAGCAGCAGCCAGGGAGGAGGCAGCAGCCAGTGAGGAGGCAGCAGTCAGGGAGGAGGCAGCAGTCAGGAGGAGGCAGCAGGCTTGATGGCAGCAGGCTGGGAGGAGGCAGCAGGCTTGATGGCAGCAGGCTGGGAGGAGGCAGCAAGGGTGGAGAAGACAGAGTGTGTTGAGACACTTAGGTCATCAAGGAGACCTGACATTGTGAGGTCAGTTGTTTGGTCTTCCTCAAAGCCCTCATCGTCTTCCTCGCCCCATCCACATCCTCCAGCATGTCTTCTGTCTCCTCTGAGTCAGGGCTGACCTGCAGGGGCTGCCCAGTCTGACTTAACAGGTATTCAACACCAAGCAGCTCTCCTATGAAAAAGAACACATAAACATGTGCCCAAGCATGCACACATAATTAATTAGTTAATGTCATGTATCATGTTAAGTATATAGTTAGCTTTTTCTTTTGAATGTCAGTTAAAAAACTTAGAAGCCAACAAACCAAAAGTACTAGGTAAACAGTTTTCATTACATTAGCATACCAGTGTATTTGGAGGGTGGCTTGAAGTTTGGCACAAATGGCCGGCCAAACACCTTCAAGCTGCTGGTGTTGACGCACTGGGTCACATGCCCGGCGTAGGTGAGCAGAGACGATGGCCTACTTGTCACCGCCGCAGTCCCCCGATCCTGGTTCCACCTGTTCAGGCCCTCCAGGAGGTAAAGTTGAAAATTCAGCGCATTTGCACTGGTTCCTGACAAAACAATAAAATATTAATAGTCCATTAAAAAGGTCTAGCTTTCCAATCTAATGATTTTTTTCATAAAAGACTATACTGGGTGTTTATGATATACTGTAAGGGAGACACCAACCTGGAATGAACCTGTTCAGGTGACAATGAAATGATTCCAGAGACGTGGACCCTCTGGCACAGCGATACTTGGTCAGGACAACACCCCCCTTCTTGATGGTACCCGTCTCTGTATAAAGCTGCACACCAGGCAGGTCCTGGATGCACTTGACGTGGTGTTGCTGCACACGCCAGATGTGCTCCATGCGCACCTGGTCCAGCAGTGGCACCCCCATGAGGTCCCTCCCGTTTGCCCCTCCCAGTTCCTGCAGCAGCCGCTCAATGAGGCTGATGGTGGCCTCCTCACCGCGTGTCCTCCTGCGACAGTACTGGCTCAGCTCCTTCTTACTGATCTTTGCATCCACCACATGCTCAGTCATGGCAGGCACACCCTCCTGCCTGAGCTGCTATCTCTTTGCCCGCCGCAACAGAGAGGTCCCCTGCATCCCATTCAAATATGCAGGCAGAGAGACAGCTCATGAAGGTGGGGTAGAGGGAATGAGCGTCAGTGGTACACCCGCGGCCAGCCTTCGCATGAAGTGCCAGATGTCCAGCCGTATGTGGAGGTCTGGCCACTCTCCAAACCTTGTCTGCAGCTTGCTGGACCCTCACTGATGCAGCAGCCACAGTCCACATACAGCAGCAGTGGGGGTTCGATAGCTGACTGGCGGTACCGCTCCATCACCCCTGCCACCATCCTGTCCAGTCCTGGCCCCTCCTGCACTGTGACCACACTGGTCACGATCTGGCCAATCTCGTTTCCAATAGAGGTGACCCAGAGACCAGTCCCCTGCCGTGGCCAGCCAGCTTCTTTGTGATCTGAAATTTGACAATAGTGATGTTAAAAAAAATCTGTAATTTGAACTATCTACAGCAGCAAGTGTATATAGATTAATTACACTGTACACATATTATGATTGACAATAGCATGAATGGCATATATAAGAACATGGATATCTATTACACAGATAATTTATTACCTGTTTGGTTGAGTCCATCTTTAAGATGGAGCCAAATGTGGAGGTGATGCTGGCCTTGATATGGTCCAGGCGGGAGAGGATGTCCCTGCCATAGACGGTCAACAGCCAGCGACTGGTGGGCACATCAATGGGCTCTGGGGGCTCCTGGCACACCACTGGGAAGAGGCTTGGCCGATCAACAAAGTCAGCACACTCCCCAAGATAGTGTGCCAACCTGTTCAGCCATTCCTCCCCATGGTTTTCCCTGAGCTGTTTTACCAGACGTGCTGGACTGTTGCCCAGAGTCCAGTCACGCAGCAGGCGAATGACACGGATGTCACAGGCATACCTGAAATGGACATGTAGCTCTGATTAGTTACATATTAATAGAAGTCATGTAAAAACTATCACACTTGGCCGGCGATGCAACAGTTGAATGTGACAGTGGTGTGGTAGTAGTGTTGATCGCTTTATTACACACACTACTGGCAACACATTTTTTCAAAACAGATTTACTCACTTGTGGGTCAGGATCAGCCGGAACACTTTCTGGTGCGGCAGGTCCAGTTGGTTCCGGACAGTCTGAGAGGTTGACAAGAAGTTCAGAGAACACACAGTGCACCTGAGTGTCTCTGTCACCATCAGGTAATACCTGTCGATGTCCAGGACCTTCCGAGCCCTCTTGTGGACACCACAAGACAGCCTGTCAGCTGCTTCCCACACTCAGGGCAGTTTACCCTCACCTTCCACAGGTGGTAGGGCATCCACACCATCAGCCGATGGGTGAAAAAGCGATCTGGTGTCGGTGTCTGGTGGTATATGAGTGCTGGGACAGGGGGTTCGTACCACAGCTTCAAATCTTGCCGCAGTTTGCCAGAGTGGAAAATGGTGTTAGAAATCCACCTCTGGTCTTGGATGGGGATCTTTTTCCGCATCTCTCCTGGCAACCAGAAAGAAGCTGCAGCCCCAGCAGTAGCTGGGTGAACTCCACCAGGTTCACCCTGTTAAGAAGACAACAACAAATTATTAATGTATGGCATGAATAAAGGCTACACTAAGCACAACTTACACAACAGCCTGGCCAATGAACAGACACTGCTGTACTTACACAGGCTTCTGCCATGTTGATGTTTACAGCAGGGTTTGAGGTCTTCACAGAGGATGGAGAGGGGCTGGGAGTTCTCACATAAGACGGGGCATGGCTTGGGGTCCTCACAGAGGATGGAGAGGGCTAAGAATCCTCACAGAGGATGGAGAGGGACTGGGAGTCCTCACAGAGGATGGAGAGGGACTGGGAGTCCTCACAGAGGATGGAGAGGGACTGGGAGTCCTCACAGAGGATGGAGAGGGACTGGGAGTCCTCACAGAGGATGGAGAGGGACTGGGACAGAGGATGGAGAGGGACTGGGAGTCCTCACAGAGGATGGAGAGGGACTGGGAGTCCTCACAGAGGATGGAGAGAGACTGGGAGTCCTCACAGAGGATGGAGAGAGACTGGGAGTCCTCACAGAGGATGGAGAGGGACTGGGAGTCCTCACAGAGGATGGAGAGGGACTGGGAGTCCTCACAGAGGATGGAGAGGGACTGGGAGTCCTCACAGAGGATGGAGAGAGACTGGGACAGAGGATGGAGAGGGACTGGGAGTCCTCACAGAGGATGGAGAGGGACTGGGAGTCCTCACAGAGGATGGAGAGAGACTGGGAGTCCTCACAGAGGATGGAGAGAGACTGGGACAGAGGATGGAGAGGGACTGGGAGTCCTCACAGAGGATGGAGAGGGACTGGGAGTCCTCACAGAGGATGGAGAGGGACTGGGAGTCCTCACAGAGGATGGAGAGAGACTGGGAGTCCTCACAGAGGATGGAGAGGGACTGGGACAGAGGATGGAGAGGGACTGGGAGTCCTCACAGAGGATGGAGAGGGACTGGGAGTCCTCACAGAGGATGGAGAGAGACTGGGAGTCCTCACAGAGGATGGAGAGAGACTGGGAGTCCTCACAGAGGATGGAGAGGGACTGGGAGTACTCACAGAGGATGGAGAGGGACTGGGAGTCCTCACAGAGGATGGAGAGGGACTGGGAGTCCTCACAGAGGATGGAGAGAGACTGGGACAGAGGATGGAGAGGGACTGGGAGTTCTCACAGAGGATGGAGAGGGACTGGGAGTCCTCACAGAGGATGGAGAGAGACTGGGAGTCCTCACAGAGGATGGAGAGAGACTGGGACAGAGGATGGAGAGGGACTGGGAGTCCTCACAGAGGATGGAGAGGGACTGGGAGTCCTCACAGAGGATGGAGAGGGACTGGGAGTCCTCACAGAGGATGGAGAGGGACTGGGAGTCCTCACAGAGGATGGAGAGGGACTGGGAGTCCTCACAGAGGATGGAGAGAGACTGGGAGTCCTCACAGAGGATGGAGAGGGACTGGGACAGAGGATGGAGAGGGACTGGGAGTCCTCACAGAGGATGGAGAGGGACTGGGACAGAGGATGGAGAGGGTCTGGGAGTCCTCACAGAGGATGGAGAGGGACTGGGAGTCCTCACAGAGGATGGAGAGAGACTGGGAGTCCTCACAGAGGATGGAGAGAGACTGGGACAGAGGATGGAGAGGGACTGGGAGTCCTCACAGAGGATGGAGAGGGACTGGGAGTCCTCACAGAGGATGGAGAGAGACTGGGAGTCCTCACAGAGGATGGAGAGGGACTGGGACAGAGGATGGAGAGGGACTGGGAGTCCTCACAGAGGATGGAGAGGGACTGGGAGTCCTCACAGAGGATGGAGAGAGACTGGGAGTCCTCACAGAGGATGGAGAGGGACGGGACAGAGGATGGAGAGGGACTGGGAGTCCTCACAGAGGATGGAGAGGGACTGGGAGTCCTCACAGAGGATGGAGAAGGGCTAAGAGTCCTCACAGAAGATGGTACATTGCTTGGGGTCCTGACAGAGGATGGAGAGGGACTGGGACAGAGGATGGAGAGGGACTGGGAGTCCTCACAGAGGATGGAGAGGGACTGGGACAGAGGATGGAGAGGGACTGGGAGTCCTCACAGAGGATGGAGAGGGACTGGGAGTCCTCACAGAGGATGGAGAGGGACTGGGACAGAGGATGGAGAGGGACTGGGAGTCCTCACAGAGGATGGAGAGGGACTGGGACAGAGGATGGAGAGGGACTGGGAGTCCTCACAGAGGATGGAGAGGACTGGGAGTCCTCACAGAGGATGGAGAGAGACTGGGAGTCCTCACAGAGGATGGAGAGAGACTGGGAGTCCTCACAGAGGATGGAGAGAGACTGGGACAGAGGATGGAGAGGGACTGGGAGTCCTCACAGAGGATGGAGAGGGACTGGGAGTCCTCACAGAGGATGGAGAGAGACTGGGAGTCCTCACAGAGGATGGAGAGAGACTGGGACAGAGGATGGAGAGGGACTGGGAGTCCTCACAGAGGATGGAGAGAGACTGGGAGTCCTCACAGAGGATGGAGAGGGACGGGGACAGAGGATGGAGAGGGACTGGGAGTCCTCACAGAGGATGGAGAGGGACTGGGACAGAGGATGGAGAGGGACTGGGAGTCCTCACAGAGGATGGAGAGGGACTGGGAGTCCTCACAGAGGATGGAGAGGGACTGGGAGTCCTCACAGAGGATGGAGAGGGACTGGGACAGAGGATGGAGAGGGACTGGGAGTCCTCACAGAGGATGGAGAGGGACTGGGAGTCCTCACAGAGGATGGGGAGAGACTGGGAGTCCTCACAGAGGATGGAGAGGGACTGGGAGTCCTCACAGAGGATGGAGAGGGACTTGGAGTCCTCACAGAGGATGGAGAGAGACTGGGAGTCCTCACAGAGGATGGAGAGGGACTGGGAGTCCTCACAGAGGATGGAGAGGGACTGGGAGTCCTCACAGAGGATGGAGAGGGACTGGGAGTCCTCACAGAGGATGGAGAGGGACTGGGAGTCCTCACAGAGGATGGAGAGGGACTGGGAGTCCTCACAGAGGATGGAGAGGGACTGGGAGTCCTCACAGAGGATGGAGAGGGACTGGGAGTCCTCACAGAGGATGGAGAGGGACTGGGAGTCCTCACAGAGGATGGAGAGGGACTGGGACAGAGGATGGAGAGGGACTGGGAGTCCTCACAGAGGATGGAGAGGGACTGGGAGTCCTCACAGAGGATGGAGAGAGACTGGGAGTCCTCACAGAGGATGGAGAGGGACTGGGAGTCCTCACAGAGGATGGAGAGGGACTTGGAGTCCTCACAGAGGATGGAGAGAGACTGGGAGTCCTCACAGAGGATGGAGAGGGACTGGGAGTCCTCACAGAGGATGGAGAGGGACTGGGAGTCCTCACAGAGGATGGAGAGAGACTGGGAGTCCTCACAGAGGATGGAGAGGGACTGGGACAGAGGATGGAGAGGGACTGGGAGTCCTCACAGAGGATGGACAGGGACTGGGAGTCCTCACAGAGGATGGACAGGGATTGGGAGTCCTCACATGGGAGGAAGACGGGCTGGGGCTCCTCCTAGCCACTAAATTAGGCTTTAGTGTGGCAGACTGTGACCCACCAAAGCGTGATTTAGTGAACTGGAAAGACAGACAATATTAATTTGATTATGTAACAAATACAAAACCACTATATATATGAAGTTATTTAATAAATTATTCACCATTGACAAACTTGGAGGGGGCAGGAAAGATGGTGGCACAGCAACCGTTGCACCAGCGGTCGAGACCAGAGCAGCAGACTGCACGCTGCGGCAGGAGGCTGAGTGGTGAGCTGCTAAAGCAACAGCATTGTGATGCGTGATATAACAGCTACAGCATTGCGGCAGACATGAGATGTAAGATTAATCATAATGATGCATCATTTTAAAACAAATCACCTTAGTGCTGTGAAATCCACAATTACAGGCCACTGACCCTCCAAACAGAGTGGTCTGTCCACGTGCCTGCATGGGACATTTCTCAATCTGAAACAATCACAACGTTAGCTTTTTCTTTTGAATGTCAGTTAAAAACTTAGAAGCCAACAAACCAAAAGTACTAGGTAAACAGTTTTCATTACATTAGCATACCAGTGTATTTGGAGGGTGGCTTGAAGTTTGGCACAAATGGCCGGCCAAACACCTTCAAGCTGCTGGTGTTGACGCACTGGGTCACATGCCCGGCGTAGGTGAGCAGAGACGATGGCCTACTTGTCACCGCCGCAGTCCCCGATCCTGGTTCCACCTGTTCAGGCCCTCCAGGAGGTAAAGTTGAAAATTCAGCGCATTTGCACTGGTTCCTGACAAAACAATAAAATATTAATAGTCCATTAAAAAGGTCTAGCTTTCCAATCTAATGATTTTTTCATAAAAGACTATACTGGGTGTTTATGATATACTGTAAGGAGACACCAACCTGGAATGAACCTGTTCAGGTGACAATGAAATGATTCCAGAGACGTGGACCCTCTGGCACAGCGATACTTGGTCAGGACAACACCCCCCTTCTTGATGGTACCCGTCTCTGTATAAAGCTGCACACCAGGCAGGTCCTGGATGCACTTGACGTGGTGTTGCTGCACACGCCAGATGTGCTCCATGCGCACCTGGTCCAGCAGTGGCACCCCATGAGGTCCCTCCCGTTTGCCCCTCCCAGTTCCTGCAGCAGCCGCTCAATGAGGCTGATGGTGGCCTCCTCACCGCGTGTCCTCCTGCGACAGTACTGGCTCAGCTCCTTCTTACTGATCTTTGCATCCACCACATGCTCAGTCATGGCAGGCACACCCTCCTGCCTGAGCTGCTATCTCTTTGCCCGCCGCAACAGAGAGAGGTCCCCTGCATCCCATTCAAATATGCAGGCAGAGAGACAGCTCATGAAGGTGGGGTAGAGGGAATGAGCGTCAGTGGTACACCCGGCGGCCAGCCTTCGCATGAAGTGCCAGATGTCCAGCCGTATGTGGAGGTCTGGCCACTCTCCAAACCTTGTCTGCAGCTTGCTGGACCCCTCACTGATGCAGCAGCCACAGTCCACATACAGCAGCAGTGGGGTTCGATAGCTGACTGGCGGTACCGCTCCATCACCCCTGCCACCATCCTGTCCAGTCCTGGCCCCTCCTGCACTGTGACCACACTGGTCACGATCTGGCCAATCTCGTTTCCAATAGAGGTGACCCAGAGACCAGTCCCTGCCGTGGCCAGCCAGCTTCTTTGTGATCTGAAATTTGACAATAGTGATGTTAAAAAAAATCTGTAATTTGAACTATCTACAGCAGCAAGTGTATATAGATTAATTACACTGTACACATATTATGATTGACAATAGCATGAATGGCATATATAAGAACATGGATATCTATTACACAGATAATTTATTACCTGTTTGGTTGAGTCCATCTTTAAGATGGAGCCAAATGTGGAGGTGATGCTGGCCTTGATATGGTCCAGGCGGGAGAGGATGTCCCTGCCATAGACGGTCAACAGCCAGCGACTGGTGGGCACATCAATTGGCTCTGGGGCTCCTGGCACACCACTGGGAAGAGGCTTGGCCGATCAACAAAGTCAGCACACTCCCCAAGATAGTGTGCCAACCTGTTCAGCCATTCCTCCCCATGGTTTTCCCTGAGCTGTTTTACCAGACGTGCTGGACTGTTGCCCAGAGTCCAGTCACGCAGCAGGCGAATGACACGGATGTCACAGGCATACCTGAAATGGACATGTAGCTCTGATTAGTTACATATTAATAGAAGTCATGTAAAAACTATCACACTTGGCCGGCGATGCAACAGTTGAATGTGACAGTGGTGTGGTAGTAGTGTTGATCGCTTTATTACACACACTACTGGCAACACATTTTTCAAAACAGATTTACTCACTTGTGGGTCAGGATCAGCCGAACACTTTCTGGTGCGGCAGGTCCAGTTGGTTCCGGACAGTCTGAGAGGTTGACAAGAAGTTCAGAGAACACACAGTGCACCTGAGTGTCTCTGTCACCATCAGGTAATACCTGTCGATGTCCAGGACCTTCCGAGCCCTCTTGTGGACACCACAAGACAGCCTGTCAGCTGCTTCCCACACTCAGGGCAGTTTACCCTCACCTTCCACAGGTGGTAGGGCATCCACACCATCAGCCGATGGGTGAAAAGCGATCTGGTGTCGGTGTCTGGTGGTATATGAGTGCTGGGACAGGGGTTCGTACCACAGCTTCAAATCTTGCCGCAGTTTGCCAGAGTGGAAAATGGTGTTAGAAATCCACCTCTGGTCTTGGATGGGGATCTTTTCCGCATCTCTCCTGGCAACCAGAAAGAAGCTGCAGCCCCAGCAGTAGCTGGGTGAACTCCACCAGGTTCACCCTGTTAAGAAGACAACAACAAATTATTAATGTATGGCATGAATAAAGGCTACACTAAGCACAACTTACACAACAGCCTGGCCAATGAACAGACACTGCTGTACTTACACAGGCTTCTGCCATGTTGATGTTTACAGCAGGGTTTGAGGTCTTCACAGAGGATGGAGAGGGGCTGGGAGTTCTCACATAAGACGGGGCATGGCTTGGGGTCCTCACAGAGGATGGAGAAGGGCTAAGAATCCTCACAGAAGATGGTACATTGCTTGGGGTCCTGACAGAGGATGGAGAGGGACTGGGAGTCCTCACAGAGGATGGAGAGGGACTGGGAGTCCTCACAGAGGATGGAGAGGGACTGGGAGTCCTCACAGAGGATGGAGAGACTGGGAGTCCTCACAGAGGATGGAGAGAGACTGGGAGTCCTCACAGAGGATGGAGAGAGGACTGGGAGTACTCACAGAGGATGGAGAGGGACTGGGAGTCCTCACAGAGGATGGAGAGGGACTGGGAGTCCTCACAGAGGATGGAGAGAGACTGGGACAGAGGATGGAGAGGGACTGGGAGTCCTCACAGAGGATGGAGAGGGACTGGGAGTCCTCACAGAGGATGGAGAGAGACTGGGAGTCCTCACAGAGGATGGAGAGAGACTGGGACAGAGGATGGAGAGGGACTGGGAGTCCTCACAGAGGATGGAGAGGGACTGGGAGTCCTCACAGAGGATGGAGAGACTGGGACAGAGGATGGAGAGGGACTGGGAGTCCTCACAGAGGATGGAGAGGGACTGGGAGTCCTCACAGAGGATGGAGAGGGACTGGGAGTCCTCACAGAGGATGGAGAGAGACTGGGAGTCCTCACAGAGGATGGAGAGGGACTGGGACAGAGGATGGAGAGGGACTGGGAGTCCTCACAGAGGATGGAGAGGGACTGGGACAGAGGATGGAGAGGGTCTGGGAGTCCTCACAGAGGATGGAGAGGGACTGGGAGTCCTCACAGAGGATGGAGAGAGACTGGGAGTCCTCACAGAGGATGGAGAGGGACTGGGAGTCCTCACAGAGGATGGAGAGGGACTGGGAGTCCTCACAGAGGATGGAGAGACTGGGAGTCCTCACAGAGGATGGAGAGGGACTGGGAGTCCTCACAGAGGATGGAGAGGGACTGGGACAGAGGATGGAGAGGGACTGGGAAGCCTCACAGAGGATGGAGAGGGACTGGGAGTCCTCACAGAGGATGGAGAGAGACTGGGAGTCCTCACAGAGGATGGAGAGAGACTGGGAGTCCTCACAGAGGATGGAGAGGGACTGGGAGTCCTCACAGAGGATGGAGAGGGACTTGGAGTCCTCACAGAGGATCGAGAGAGACTGGGAGTCCTCACAGAGGATGGAGAGGGACTGGGAGTCCTCACAGAGGATGGAGAGAGACTGGGACAGAGGATGGAGAGGGACTGGGAGTCCTCACAGAGGATGGAGAGGGACTGGGAGTCCTCACAGAGGATGGAGAGAGACTGGGAGTCCTCACAGAGGATGGAGAGAGACTGGGACAGAGGATGGAGAGGGACTGGGAGTCCTCACAGAGGATGGAGAGAGACTGGGAGTCCTCACAGAGGATGGAGAGGGACTGGGACAGAGGATGGAGAGGGACTGGGAGTCCTCACAGAGGATGGAGAGGGACTGGGACAGAGGATGGAGAGGGACTGGGAGTCCTCACAGAGGATGGAGAGGGACTGGGAGTCCTCACAGAGGATGGAGAGGGACTGGGAGTCCTCACAGAGGATGGAGAGGGACTGGGAGTCCTCACAGAGGATGGAGAGAGACTGGGACAGAGGATGGAGAGGGACTGGGAGTCCTCACAGAGGATGGAGAGGGACTGGGAGTCCTCACAGAGGATGGAGAGAGACTGGGAGTCCTCACAGAGGATGGAGAGGGACTGGGAGTCCTCACAGAGGATGGAGAGGACTGGGAGTCCTCACAGAGGATGGAGAGACTGGGAGTCCTCACAGAGGATGGAGAGGGACTGGGAGTCCTCACAGAGGATGGAGAGGGACTGGGACAGAGGATGGAGAGGGACTGGGAGTCCTCACAGAGGATGGAGAGGGACTGGGAGTCCTCACAGAGGATGGAGAGAGACTGGGAGTCCTCACAGAGGATGGAGAGGGACTGGGAGTCCTCACAGAGGATGGAGAGGGACTGGGAGTCCTCACAGAGGATGGAGAGAGACTGGGAGTCCTCACAGAGGATGGAGAGGGACTGGGAGTCCTCACAGAGGATGGAGAGACTGGGACAGAGGATGGAGAGGGACTGGGAGTCCTCACAGAGGATGGAGAGGGACTGGGAGTCCTCACAGAGGATGGAGAGAGACTGGGAGTCCTCACAGAGGATGGAGAGGGACTGGGAGTCCTCACAGAGGATGGAGAGGGACTGGGAGTCCTCACAGAGGATGGAGAGAGACTGGGAGTCCTCACAGAGGATGGAGAGGGACTGGGAGTCCTCACAGAGGATGGAGAGGGACTGGGACAGAGGATGGAGAGGGACTGGGAGTCCTCACAGAGGATGGAGAGACTGGGAGTCCTCACAGAGGATGGAGAGAGACTGGGAGTCCTCACAGAGGATGGAGAGGGACTGGGACAGAGGATGGAGAGGGACTGGGAGTCCTCACAGAGGATGGAGAGGGACTGGGACAGAGGATGGAGAGGGACTGGGAGTCCTCACAGAGGATGGAGAGGGACTGGGAGTCCTCACAGAGGATGGAGAGGGACTGGGAGTCCTCACAGAGGATGGAGAGGGACTGGGAGTCCTCACAGAGGATGGAGAGGGACTGGGAGTCCTCACAGAGGATGGAGAGGGACTGGGAGTCCTCACAGAGGATGGAGAGGACTGGGAGTCCTCACAGAGGATGGAGAGAGACTGGGAGTCCTCACAGAGGATGGAGAGGGACTGGGAGTCCTCACAGAGGATGGAGAGGACTGGGAGTCCTCACAGAGGATGGAGAGGACTGGGACAGAGGATGGAGAGGGACTGGGAGTCCTCACAGAGGATGGAGAGGGACTGGGAGTCCTCACAGAGGATGGAGAGGGACTGGGAGTCCTCACAGAGGATGGAGAGGGACTGGGACAGAGGATGGAGAGGGACTGGGAGTCCTCACAGAGGATGGAGAGGGACTGGGACAGAGGATGGAGAGAGACTGGGAGTCCTCACAGAGGATGGAGAGGACTGGGAGTCCTCACAGAGGATGGAGAGGGACTGGGAGTCCTCACAGAGGATGGAGAGGGACTTGGAGTCCTCACAGAGGATGGAGAGAGACTGGGAGTCCTCACAGAGGATGGAGAGGGACTGGGAGTCCTCACAGAGGATGGAGAGGGACTGGGAGTCCTCACAGAGGATGGAGAGAGACTGGGAGTCCTCACAGAGGATGGAGAGGGACTGGGACAGAGGATGGAGAGGGACTGGGAGTCCTCACAGAGGATGGACAGGGACTGGGAGTCCTCACAGAGGATGGACAGGGATTGGGAGTCCTCACATGGGAGGAAGACGGGCTGGGGCTCCTCCTAGCCACTAAATTAGGCTTTAGTGTGGCAGACTGTGACCCACCAAAGCGTGATTTAGTGAACTGGAAAGACAGACAATATTAATTTGATTATGTAACAAATACAAAACCACTATATATATGAAGTTATTTAATAAATTATTCACCATTGACAAACTTGGAGGGCGCAGGAAAGATGGTGGCACAGCAACCGTTGCACCAGCGGTCGAGACCAGAGCAGCAGACTGCGGCGCTGCGGCAGGAGGCTGAGTGGTGAGCTGCTAAAGCAACAGCATTGTGATGCGTGATATAACAGCTACAGCATTGCGGCAGACATGAGATGTAAGATTAATCATAATGATGCATCATTTTAAAACAAATCACCTTAGTGCTGTGAAATCCACAATTACAGGCCACTGACCCTCCAAACAGAGTGGTCTGTCCACGTGCCTGCATGGGACATTTCTCAATCTGAAACAATCACAACGTTAGCTTTTTCTTTTGAATGTCAGTTAAAAACTTAGAAGCCAACAAACCAAAAGTACTAGGTAAACAGTTTTCATTACATTAGCATACCAGTGTATTTGGAGGGTGGCTTGAAGTTTGGCACAAATGGCCGGCCAAACACCTTCAAGCTGCTGGTGTTGACGCACTGGGTCACATGCCCGGCGTAGGTGAGCAGAGACGATGGCCTACTTGTCACCGCCGCAGTCCCGATCCTGGTTCCACCTGTTCAGGCCCTCCAGGAGGTAAAGTTGAAAATTCAGCGCATTTGCACTGGTTCCTGACAAAACAATAAAATATTAATAGTCCATTAAAAAGGTCTAGCTTTCCAATCTAATGATTTTTTTCATAAAAGACTATACTGGGTGTTTATGATATACTGTAAGGGAGACACCAACCTGGAATGAACCTGTTCAGGTGACAATGAAATGATTCCAGAGACGTGGACCCTCTGGCACAGCGATACTTGGTCAGGACAACACCCCCCTTCTTGATGGTACCCGTCTCTGTATAAAGCTGCACACCAGGCAGGTCCTGGATGCACTTGACGTGGTGTTGCTGCACACGCCAGATGTGCTCCATGCGCACCTGGTCCAGCAGTGGCACCCCCATGAGGTCCCTCCCGTTTGCCCCTCCCAGTTCCTGCAGCAGCCGCTCAATGAGGCTGATGGTGGCCTCCTCACCGCGTGTCCTCCTGCGACAGTACTGGCTCAGCTCCTTCTTACTGATCTTTGCATCCACCACATGCTCAGTCATGGCAGGCACACCCTCCTGCCTGAGCTGCTATCTCTTTGCCCGCCGCAACAGAGAGAGGCCCCTGCATCCCATTCAAATATGCAGGCAGAGAGACAGCTCATGAAGGTGGGGTAGAGGGAATGAGCGTCAGTGGTACACCGGCGGCCAGCCTTCGCATGAAGTGCCAGATGTCCAGCCGTATGTGGAGGTCTGGCCACTCTCCAAACCTTGTCTGCAGCTTGCTGGACCCTCACTGATGCAGCAGCCACAGTCCACATACAGCAGCAGTGGGGTTCGATAGCTGACTGGCGGTACCGCTCCATCACCCCTGCCACCATCCTGTCCAGTCCTGGCCCCTCCTGCACTGTGACCACACTGGTCACGATCTGGCCAATCTCGTTTCCAATAGAGGTGACCCAGAGACCAGTCCCCTGCCGTGGCCAGCCAGCTTCTTTGTGATCTGAAATTTGACAATAGTGATGTTAAAAAAATCTGTAATTTGAACTATCTACAGCAGCAAGTGTATATAGATTAATTACACTGTACACATATTATGATTGACAATAGCATGAATGGCATATATAAGAACATGGATATCTATTACACAGATAATTTATTACCTGTTTGGTTGAGTCCATCTTTAAGATGGAGCCAAATGTGGAGGTGATGCTGGCCTTGATATGGTCAGGCGGGAGAGGATGTCCCTGCCATAGACGGTCAACAGCCAGCGACTGGTGGGCACATCAATTGGCTCTGGGGGCTCCTGGCACACCACTGGGAAGAGGCTTGGCCGATCAACAAAGTCAGCACACTCCCAAGATAGTGTGCCAACCTGTTCAGCCATTCCTCCCCATGGTTTTCCCTGAGCTGTTTTACCAGACGTGCTGGACTGTTGCCCAGAGTCCAGTCACGCAGCAGGCGAATGACACGGATGTCACAGGCATACCTGAAATGGACATGTAGCTCTGATTAGTTACATATTAATAGAAGTCATGTAAAAACTATCACACTTGGCGGCGATGCAACAGTTGAATGTGACAGTGGTGTGGTAGTAGTGTTGATCGCTTTATTACACACACTACTGGCAACACATTTTTTCAAAACAGATTTACTCACTTGTGGGTCAGGATCAGCCGGAACACTTTCTGGTGCGGCAGGTCCAGTTGGTTCGGACAGTCTGAGAGGTTGACAAGAAGTTCAGAGAACACACAGTGCACCTGAGTGTCTCTGTCACCATCAGGTAATACCTGTCGATGTCCAGGACCTTCCGAGCCCTCTTGTGGACACCACAAGACAGCCTGTCAGCTGCTTCCCACACTCAGGGCAGTTTACCCTCACCTTCCACAGGTGGTAGGGCATCCACACCATCAGCCGATGGGTGAAAAAGCGATCTGGTGTCGGTGTCTGGTGGTATATGAGTGCTGGGACAGGGGTTCGTACCACAGCTTCAAATCTTGCCGCAGTTTGCCAGAGTGGAAAATGGTGTTAGAAATCCACCTCTGGTCTTGGATGGGGATCTTTTCCGCATCTCTCCTGGCAACCAGAAAGAAGCTGCAGCCCCAGCAGTAGCTGGGTGAACTCCACCAGGTTCACCCTGTTAAGAAGACAACAACAAATTATTAATGTATGGCATGAATAAAGGCTACACTAAGCACAACTTACACAACAGCCTGGCCAATGAACAGACACTGCTGTACTTACACAGGCTTCTGCCATGTTGATGTTTACAGCAGGGTTTGAGGTCTTCACAGAGGATGGAGAGGGGCTGGGAGTTCTCACATAAGACGGGGCATGGCTTGGGGTCCTCACAGAGGATGGAGAAGGGCTAAGAATCCTCACAGAAGATGGTACATTGCTTGGGAGTCCTCACAGAGGATGGAGAGGGACTGGGCGTCCTCACAGAGGATGGAGAGGGACTGGGAGTCCTCACAGAGGATGGAGAGGACTGGGAGTCCTCACAGAGGATGGAGAGGACTGGGAGTCCTCACAGAGGATGGAGAGAGACTGGGAGTCCTCACAGAGGATGGAGAGGGACTGGGAGTCCTCACAGAGGATGGAGAGGGACTGGGAGTCCTCACAGAGGATGGAGAGGGACTGGGAGTCCTCACAGAGGATGGAGAGACTGGGACAGAGGATGGAGAGGACTGGGAGTCCTCACAGAGGATGGAGAGGGACTGGGAGTCCTCACAGAGGATGGAGAGAGACTGGGAGTCCTCACAGAGGATGGAGAGAGACTGGGACAGAGGATGGAGAGGGACTGGGAGTCCTCACAGAGGATGGAGAGGGACTGGGAGTCCTCACAGAGGATGGAGAGGGACTGGGAGTCCTCACAGAGGATGGAGAGGGACTGGGAGTCCTCACAGAGGATGGAGAGGGACTGGGACAGAGGATGGAGAGGGACTGGGAGTCCTCACAGAGGATGGAGAGGGACTGGGACAGAGGATGGAGAGGGACTGGGAGTCCTCACAGAGGATGGAGAGGACTGGGAGTCCTCACAGAGGATGGAGAGAGACTGGGAGTCCTCACAGAGGATGGAGAGGGACTGGGAGTCCTCACAGAGGATGGAGAGGACTGGGAGTCCTCACAGAGGATGGAGAGAGACTGGGAGTCCTCACAGAGGATGGAGAGGGACTGGGAGTCCTCACAGAGGATGGAGAGGACTGGGACAGAGGATGGAGAGGACTGGGAGTCCTCACAGAGGATGGAGAGGACTGGGACAGAGGATGGAGAGGGACTGGGAGTCCTCACAGAGGATGGAGAGGACTGGGAGTCCTCACAGAGGATGGAGAGAGACTGGGAGTCCTCACAGAGGATGGAGAGGGACTGGGAGTCCTCACAGAGGATGGAGAGGGACTGGGAGTCCTCACAGAGGATGGAGAGAGACTGGGAGTCCTCACAGAGGATGGAGAGGGACTGGGAGTCCTCACAGAGGATGGAGAGGACTGGGACAGAGGATGGAGAGGGACTGGGAGCCTCACAGAGGATGGAGAGGGACTGGGAGTCCTCACAGAGGATGGAGAGAGACTGGGAGTCCTCACAGAGGATGGAGAGGGACTGGGAGTCCTCACAGAGGATGGAGAGGGACTGGAGTCCTCACAGAGGATCGAGAGAGACTGGGAGTCCTCACAGAGGATGGAGAGGACTGGGAGTCCTCACAGAGGATGGAGAGAGACTGGGACAGAGGATGGAGAGGACTGGGAGTCCTCACAGAGGATGGAGAGGGACTGGGAGTCCTCACAGAGGATGGAGAGACTGGGAGTCCTCACAGAGGATGGAGAGGGACTGGGAGTCCTCACAGAGGATGGAGAGGACTGGGAGTCCTCACAGAGGATGGAGAGAGACTGGGAGTCCTCACAGAGGATGGAGAGGACTGGGAGTCCTCACAGAGGATGGAGGGACTGGGACAGAGGATGGAGAGGGACTGGAAGCCTCACAGAGGATGGAGAGGGACTGGGAGTCCTCACAGAGGATGGAGAGGGACTGGGAGTCCTCACAGAGGATGGAGAGGGACTGGGAGTCCTCACAGAGGATGGAGAGGGACTTGGAGTCCTCACAGAGGATGGAGAGAGACTGGGAGTCCTCACAGAGGATGGAGAGGGACTGGGAGTCCTCACAGAGGATGGAGAGACTGGGACAGAGGATGGAGAGGGACTGGGAGTCCTCACAGAGGATGGAGAGGGACTGGGAGTCCTCACAGAGGATGGAGAGACTGGGAGTCCTCACAGAGGATGGAGAGAGACTGGGACAGAGGATGGAGAGGGACTGGGAGTCCTCACAGAGGATGGAGAGACTGGGAGTCCTCACAGAGGATGGAGAGAGACTGGGAGTCCTCACAGAGGATGGAGAGGGACTGGGACAGAGGATGGAGAGGGACTGGGAGTCCTCACAGAGGATGGAGAGGACTGGGACAGAGGATGGAGAGGGACTGGGAGTCCTCACAGAGGATGGAGAGGACTGGGAGTCCTCACAGAGGATGGAGAGGGACTGGGAGTCCTCACAGAGGATGGAGAGGGACTGGGAGTCCTCACAGAGGATGGAGAGGGACTGGGAGTCCTCACAGAGGATGGAGAGGGACTGGGAGTCCTCACAGAGGATGGAGAGGGACTGGGAGTCCTCACAGAGGATGGAGAGAGACTGGGAGTCCTCACAGAGGATGGAGAGGGACTGGGAGTCCTCACAGAGGATGGAGAGGGACTGGGAGTCCTCACAGAGGATGGAGAGGGACTGGGACAGAGGATGGAGAGGGACTGGGAGTCCTCACAGAGGATGGAGAGGGACTGGGAGTCCTCACAGAGGATGGAGAGGGACTGGGAGTCCTCACAGAGGATGGAGAGGGACTGGGACAGAGGATGGAGAGGGACTGGGAGTCCTCACAGAGGATGGAGAGGGACTGGGACAGAGGATGGAGAGAGACTGGGAGTCCTCACAGAGGATGGAGAGGGACTGGGAGTCCTCACAGAGGATGGAGAGGACTGGGAGTCCTCACAGAGGATGGAGAGGGACTTGGAGTCCTCACAGAGGATGGAGAGAGACTGGGAGTCCTCACAGAGGATGGAGAGGGACTGGGAGTCCTCACAGAGGATGGAGAGGGACTGGGAGTCCTCACAGAGGATGGAGAGAGACTGGGAGTCCTCACAGAGGATGGAGAGGGACTGGGACAGAGGATGGAGAGGGACTGGGAGTCCTCACAGAGGATGGACAGGGACTGGGAGTCCTCACAGAGGATGGACAGGGATTGGGAGTCCTCACATGGGAGGAAGACGGGCTGGGGCTCCTCCTAGCCACTAAATTAGGCTTTAGTGTGGCAGACTGTGACCCACCAAAGCGTGATTTAGTGAACTGGAAAGACAGACAATATTAATTTGATTATGTAACAAATACAAAACCACTATATATATGAAGTTATTTAATAAATTATTCACCATTGACAAACTTGGAGGGGGGCGCAGGAAAGATGGTGGCACAGCAACCGTTGCACCAGCGGTCGAGACCAGAGCAGCAGACTGCGGCGCTGCGGCAGGAGGCTGAGTGGTGAGCTGCTAAAGCAACAGCATTGTGATGCGTGATATAACAGCTACAGCATTGCGGCAGACATGAGATGTAAGATTAATCATAATGATGCATCATTTTAAAACAAATCACCTTAGTGCTGTGAAATCCACAATTACAGGCCACTGACCCTCCAAACAGAGTGGTCTGTCCACGTGCCTGCATGGGACATTTCTCAATCTGAAACAATCACAACGTTAGCTTTTTCTTTTGAATGTCAGTTAAAAACTTAGAAGCCAACAAACCAAAAGTACTAGGTAAACAGTTTTCATTACATTAGCATACCAGTGTATTTGGAGGGTGGCTTGAAGTTTGGCACAAATGGCCGGCCAAACACCTTCAAGCTGCTGGTGTTGACGCACTGGGTCACATGCCCGGCGTAGGTGAGCAGAGACGATGGCCTACTTGTCACCGCCGCAGTCCCGATCCTGGTTCCACCTGTTCAGGCCCTCCAGGAGGTAAAGTTGAAAATTCAGCGCATTTGCACTGGTTCCTGACAAAACAATAAAATATTAATAGTCCATTAAAAAGGTCTAGCTTTCCAATCTAATGATTTTTTTCATAAAAGACTATACTGGGTGTTTATGATATACTGTAAGGGAGACACCAACCTGGAATGAACCTGTTCAGGTGACAATGAAATGATTCCAGAGACGTGGACCCTCTGGCACAGCGATACTTGGTCAGGACAACACCCCCCTTCTTGATGGTACCCGTCTCTGTATAAAGCGGCACACCAGGCAGGTCCTGGATGCACTTGACGTGGTGTTGCTGCACACGCCAGATGTGCTCCATGCGCACCTGGTCCAGCAGTGGCACCCCCATGAGGTCCCTCCCGTTTGCCCCTCCCAGTTCCTGCAGCAGCCGCTCAATGAGGCTGATGGTGGCCTCCTCACCGCGTGTCCTCCTGCGACAGTACTGGCTCAGCTCCTTCTTACTGATCTTTGCATCCACCACATGCTCAGTCATGGCAGGCACACCCTCCTGCCTGAGCTGCTATCTCTTTGCCCGCCGCAACAGAGAGAGGTCCCCTGCATCCCATTCAAATATGCAGGCAGAGAGACAGCTCATGAAGGTGGGGTAGAGGAATGAGCGTCAGTGGTACACCCGGCGGCCAGCCTTCGCATGAAGTGCCAGATGTCCAGCCGTATGTGGAGGTCTGGCCACTCTCCAAACCTTGTCTGCAGCTTGCTGGACCCCTCACTGATGCAGCAGCCACAGTCCACATACAGCAGCAGTGGGGTTCGATAGCTGACTGGCGGTACCGCTCCATCACCCCTGCCACCATCCTGTCCAGTCCTGGCCCCTCCTGCACTGTGACCACACTGGTCACGATCTGGCCAATCTCGTTTCCAATAGAGGTGACCCAGAGACCAGTCCCCTGCCGTGGCCAGCCAGCTTCTTTGTGATCTGAAATTTGACAATAGTGATGTTAAAAAAAATCTGTAATTTGAACTATCTACAGCAGCAAGTGTATATAGATTAATTACACTGTACACATATTATGATTGACAATAGCATGAATGGCATATATAAGAACATGGATATCTATTACACAGATAATTTATTACCTGTTTGGTTGAGTCCATCTTTAAGATGGAGCCAAATGTGGAGGTGATGCTGGCCTTGATATGGTCCAGGCGGGAGAGGATGTCCCTGCCATAGACGGTCAACAGCCAGCGACTGGTGGGCACATCAATGGGCTCTGGGGCTCCTGGCACACCACTGGGAAGAGGCTTGGCCGATCAACAAAGTCAGCACACTCCCAAGATAGTGTGCCAACCTGTTCAGCCATTCCTCCCCATGGTTTTCCCTGAGCTGTTTTACCAGACGTGCTGGACTGTTGCCCAGAGTCCAGTCACGCAGCAGGCGAATGACACGGATGTCACAGGCATACCTGAAATGGACATGTAGCTCTGATTAGTTACATATTAATAGAAGTCATGTAAAAACTATCACACTTGGCCGGCGATGCAACAGTTGAATGTGACAGTGGTGTGGTAGTAGTGTTGATCGCTTTATTACACACACTACTGGCAACACATTTTTTCAAAACAGATTTACTCACTTGTGGGTCAGGATCAGCCGGAACACTTTCTGGTGCGGCAGGTCCAGTTGGTTCCGGACAGTCTGAGAGGTTGACAAGAAGTTCAGAGAACACACAGTGCACCTGAGTGTCTCTGTCACCATCAGGTAATACCTGTCGATGTCCAGGACCTTCCGAGCCCTCTTGTGGACACCACAAGACAGCCTGTCAGCTGCTTCCCACACTCAGGGCAGTTTACCCTCACCTTCCACAGGTGGTAGGGCATCCACACCATCAGCCGATGGGTGAAAAAGCGATCTGGTGTCGGTGTCTGGTGGTATATGAGTGCTGGGACAGGGGTTCGTACCACAGCTTCAAATCTTGCCGCAGTTTGCCAGAGTGGAAAATGGTGTTAGAAATCCACCTCTGGTCTTGGATGGGGATCTTTTCCGCATCTCTCCTGGCAACCAGAAAGAAGCTGCAGCCCCAGCAGTAGCTGGGTGAACTCCACCAGGTTCACCCTGTTAAGAAGACAACAACAAATTATTAATGTATGGCATGAATAAAGGCTACACTAAGCACAACTTACACAACAGCCTGGCCAATGAACAGACACTGCTGTACTTACACAGGCTTCTGCCATGTTGATGTTTACAGCAGGGTTTGAGGTCTTCACAGAGGATGGAGAGGGGCTGGGAGTTCTCACATAAGACGGGGCATGGCTTGGGGTCCTCACAGAGGATGGAGAAGGGCTAAGAATCCTCACAGAAGATGGTACATTGCTGGGAGTCCTGACAGAGGATGGAGAGGGACTGGGAGTCCTCACAGAGGATGGAGAGGGACTGGGAGTCCTCACAGAGGATGGAGAGGGACTGGGAGTCCTCACAGAGGATGGAGAGAGACTGGGAGTCCTCACAGAGGATGGAGAGGGACTGGGAGTCCTCACAGAGGATGGAGAGGGACTGGGAGTCCTCACAGAGGATGGAGAGGGACTGGGAGTCCTCACAGAGGATGGAGAGAGACTGGGACAGAGGATGGAGAGGGACTGGGAGTCCTCACAGAGGATGGAGAGGGACTGGGAGTCCTCACAGAGGATGGAGAGAGACTGGGAGTCCTCACAGAGGATGGAGAGAGACTGGGACAGAGGATGGAGAGGGACTGGGAGTCCTCACAGAGGATGGAGAGGGACTGGGAGTCCTCACAGAGGATGGAGAGAGACTGGGAGTCCTCACAGAGGATGGAGAGGGACTGGGACAGAGGATGGAGAGGGACTGGGAGTCCTCACAGAGGATGGAGAGGGACTGGGACAGAGGATGGAGAGGGACTGGGAGTCCTCACAGAGGATGGAGAGGGACTGGGAGTCCTCACAGAGGATGGAGAGAGACTGGGAGTCCTCACAGAGGATGGAGAGGGACTGGGAGTCCTCACAGAGGATGGAGAGGGACTGGGAGTCCTCACAGAGGATGGAGAGGGACTGGGACAGAGGATGGAGAGGGACTGGGAGTCCTCACAGAGGATGGAGAGGGACTGGGAGTCCTCACAGAGGATGGAGAGAGACTGGGAGTCCTCACAGAGGATGGAGAGAGACTGGGAGTCCTCACAGAGGATGGAGAGGGACTGGGAGTCCTCACAGAGGATGGAGAGGGACTGGGAGTCCTCACAGAGGATGGAGAGAGACTGGGAGTCCTCACAGAGGATGGAGAGGGACTGGGAGTCCTCACAGAGGATGGAGAGAGACTGGGACAGAGGATGGAGAGGGACTGGGAGTCCTCACAGAGGATGGAGAGGGACTGGGAGTCCTCACAGAGGATGGAGAAAGACTGGGAGTCCTCACAGAGGATGGAGAGAGACTGGGACAGAGGATGGAGAGGGACTGGGAGTCCTCACAGAGGATGGAGAGAGACTGGGAGTCCTCACAGAGGATGGAGAGGGACTGGGACAGAGGATGGAGAGGGACTGGGAGTCCTCACAGAGGATGGAGAGGGACTGGGACAGAGGATGGAGAGGGACTGGGAGTCCTCACAGAGGATGGAGAGGGACTGGGAGTCCTCACAGAGGATGGAGAGGGACTGGGACAGAGGATGGAGAGGGACTGGGAGTCCTCACAGAGGATGGAGAGGGACTGGGAGTCCTCACAGAGGATGGAGAGACTGGGAGTCCTCACAGAGGATGGAGAGGGACTGGGAGTCCTCACAGAGGATGGAGAGGGACTGGGAGTCCTCACAGAGGATGGAGAGAGACTGGGAGTCCTCACAGAGGATGGAGAGGGACTTGGAGTCCTCACAGAGGATGGAGAGGGACTGGGAGTCCTCACAGAGGATGGAGAGGGACTGGGAGTCCTCACAGAGGATGGAGAGGACTGGGAGTCCTCACAGAGGATGGAGAGGGACTGGGAGTCCTCACAGAGGATGGAGAGGGACTTGGAGTCCTCACAGAGGATGGAGAGGACTGGGAGTCCTCACAGAGGATGGAGAGGGACTGGGAGTCCTCACAGAGGATGGAGAGGGACTGGGAGTCCTCACAGAGGATGGAGAGGGACTGGGAGTCCTCACAGAGGATGGAGAGGGACTGGGAGTCCTCACAGAGGATGGAGAGGGACTGGGACAGAGGATGGAGAGGGACTGGGAGTCCTCACAGAGGATGGAGAGGGACTGGGAGTCCTCACAGAGGATGGAGAGGGACTGGGAGTCCTCACAGAGGATGGAGAGAGACTGGGAGTCCTCACAGAGGATGGAGAGGGACTGGGAGTCCTCACAGAGGATGGAGAGGGACTGGGAGTCCTCACAGAGGATGGAGAGGGACTGGGACAGAGGATGGAGAGGGACTGGGAGTCCTCACAGAGGATGGAGAGACTGGGAGTCCTCACAGAGGATGGAGAGGGACTGGGAGTCCTCACAGAGGATGGAGAGGGACTGGGAGTCCTCACAGAGGATGGAGAGGGACTGGGACAGAGGATGGAGAGGGACTGGGAGTCCTCACAGAGGATGGAGAGGGACTGGGAGTCCTCACAGAGGATGGAGAGGGACTGGGACAGAGGATGGAGAGGGACTGGGAGTCCTCACAGAGGATGGAGAGGGACTGGGAGTCCTCACAGAGGATGGAGAGGGACTGGGAGTCCTCACAGAGGATGGAGAGGGAAGAGTCCTCACAGAGGATGGAGAGGACTGGAGACCTCACAGAGGATGGAGAGGGACTGGAGACAGAGGATGGAGAGAGACTGGGAGTCCTCACAGAGGATGGAGATTACTGGGAGTCCTAGGAGAGGATGGAGAGAGAGACTGGGAGTCCTCACAGAGGATGGAGAGGGACTGGGAGTCCTCACAGAGGATGGAGAGGGACTGGGAGTCCTCACAGAGGATGAGAGAGACTGGAGCACAGAGGATGGAGAGACTGGGAGTCCTCACAGAGGATGGACAGGACTGGGAGTCCTCACAGAGGATGGACAGGCACTGGGAGTCCTCACACGGAATGTCCTTAAAAACTTAGAAGCCAACAAACCAAAAGTACTGGACAGTTTTCATTACATTCATACCAGTGTATTTGGAGGGTGGCTTGAAGTTTGGCACAGTGGATGGCCAAACACTTCAAGCTGGTGTTGACGCACTGGGTCACATGGGGTTCGCACCTACTTGTCACCGCCGCAGTCCCCGATCCTGGTTCCACCTGTTCAGGCCCTCCAGGAGGTAAAGTTGAAAATTCAGCGCATTTGCACTGGTTCCTGACAAAACAATAAAATATTAATAGTCCATAAAAAGGTCTAGCTTTCCAATCTAATGATTTTTTTCATAAAAGACTATACTGGGTGTTTATGATATACTGTAAGGGAGACACCAACCTGGAATGAACCTGTTCAGGTGACAATGAAATGATTCCAGAGACGTGGACCCTCTGGCACAGCGATACTTGGTCAGGACAACACCCCCTTCTTGATGGTACCCGTCTCTGTATAAAGCTGCACACCAGGCAGGTCCTGGATGCACTTGACGTGGTGTTGCTGCACACGCCAGATGTGCTCCATGCGCACCTGGTCCAGCAGTGGCACCCCCATGAGGTCCCTCCCGTTTGCCCCTCCCAGTTCCTGCAGCAGCCGCTCAATGAGGCTGATGGTGGCCTCCTCACCGCGTGTCCTCCTGCGACAGTACTGGCTCAGCTCCTTCTTACTGATCTTTGCATCCACCACATGCTCAGTCATGGCAGGCACACCCTCCTGCCTGAGCTGCTATCTCTTTGCCCGCCGCAACAGAGAGAGGTCCCCTGCATCCCATTCAAATATGCAGGCAGAGAGACAGCTCATGAAGGTGGGGTAGAGGGAATGAGCGTCAGTGGTACACCGGCGGCCAGCCTTCGCATGAAGTGCCAGATGTCCAGCCGTATGTGGAGGTCTGGCCACTCTCCAAACCTTGTCTGCAGCTTGCTGGACCCCTCACTGATGCAGCAGCCACAGTCCACATACAGCAGCAGTGGGGTTCGATAGCTGACTGGCGGTACCGCTCCATCACCCCTGCCACCATCCTGTCCAGTCCTGGCCCCTCCTGCACTGTGACCACACTGGTCACGATCTGGCCAATCTCGTTTCCAATAGAGGTGACCCAGAGACCAGTCCCCTGCCGTGGCCAGCCAGCTTCTTTGTGATCTGAAATTTGACAATAGTGATGTTAAAAAAAATCTGTAATTTGAACTATCTACAGCAGCAAGTGTATATAGATTAATTACACTGTACACATATTATGATTGACAATAGCATGAATGGCATATATAAGAACATGGATATCTATTACACAGATAATTTATTACCTGTTTGGTTGAGTCCATCTTTAAGATGGAGCCAAATGTGGAGGTGATGCTGGCCTTGATATGGTCCAGGCGGGAGAGGATGTCCCTGCCATAGACGGTCAACAGCCAGCGACTGGTGGGCACATCAATTGGCTCTGGGGGCTCCTGGCACACCACTGGGAAGAGGCTTGGCCGATCAACAAAGTCAGCACACTCCCCAAGATAGTGTGCCAACCTGTTCAGCCATTCCTCCCCATGGTTTTCCCTGAGCTGTTTTACCAGACGTGCTGGACTGTTGCCCAGAGTCCAGTCACGCAGCAGGCGAATGACACGGATGTCACAGGCATACCTGAAATGGACATGTAGCTCTGATTAGTTACATATTAATAGAAGTCATGTAAAAACTATCACACTTGGCGGCGATGCAACAGTTGAATGTGACAGTGGTGTGGTAGTAGTGTTGATCGCTTTATTACACACACTACTGGCAACACATTTTTCAAAACAGATTTACTCACTTGTGGGTCAGGATCAGCCGGAACACTTTCTGGTGCGGCAGGTCCAGTTGGTTCCGGACAGTCTGAGAGGTTGACAAGAAGTTCAGAGAACACACAGTGCACCTGAGTGTCTCTGTCACCATCAGGTAATACCTGTCGATGTCCAGGACCTTCCGAGCCCTCTTGTGGACACCACAAGACAGCCTGTCAGCTGCTTCCCACACTCAGGGCAGTTTACCCTCACCTTCCACAGGTGGTAGGGCATCCACACCATCAGCCGATGGGTGAAAAAGCGATCTGGTGTCGGTGTCTGGTGGTATATGAGTGCTGGGACAGGGGGTTCGTACCACAGCTTCAAATCTTGCCACAGTTTGCCAGAGTGGAAAATGGTGTTAGAAATCCACCTCTGGTCTTGGATGGGGATCTTTTTCCGCATCTCTCCTGGCAACCAGAAAGAAGCTGCAGCCCCAGCAGTAGCTGGGTGAACTCCACCAGGTTCACCCTGTTAAGAAGACAACAACAGGGGGACCGGTAATGGCGGCTTGCTGAGAGGACGTGTTCGCTTCGGCTCCACTACCTATATGTAAAATCCTGGAAAATACTCGTTACAAGTGACACTGAACGACGTTTGGAACAGCTGTGATGCCTCTCTCACAAAGGAAGCCTAGTAAAAACCCCAGCAAACCGACTCAATCGAAGTTATCTAACTTCACTTCTAAGGTGAGCTCTGAAGCTAGCTGTGAAAATAGCGAGGCTAACACCACCACGTGCGAGTCAATGGAGGAGGAAAATTGCGAGTTGAATGAGGGAAATAAGACGGTTGAGACTGGTCCAGAGGCAATACTGGCTGCAATTGCAAACTTGAAATCAGATTTCTCCTCCAAACTGGATGGCATTCTATCAGCAATAGAGAATGTTAAAAAAGATGTTAACGAATGCGCCGAGCGGGTTGGTGAGGCGGAAGTGCGGATATCTGCGGCAGAGGACAACGTCACCGGTCTACAAGCTAAGGTCCAGGTCCTCGAAAATAAAAATAAAGAACTCGAAGGAAAAGTGTTGGACTTGGAGACCAGATCGCGACGATCTAACCTGATACTGGTTAACCTTCCTGAGGCGCGGAGGAGAGGACGCCTGCGCCTTTCTGGAAAACTGGCTACCGGAGGCTCTGAACCTGGCACCGCTACGCACCACTCTGACACTGGAAAGAGCGCACCGGCTTGGCCAGAAAACCACATCTAACACCGCTGCACCAAGGACTCTTATTATGAAGTTCTTAAACTACAGGGATAAAGCAACTGTGATAAGAGCTGCCAGGACGAAGGGACAGATCCTATTCAAAAACCATCCGGTGAGATTTTATGAGGACCTCGCAGCTGGTGTGCATAAAAAACAGAAAGAGTTTGACGGTGTGAGACAACAACTCCGTGCCATGGGGATACGATACGGCATGATTCCTCCCGCTCGACTACTGGTGACACACAACGGTCAGTCTCGGATCTTTAACCAACCAACTGAAGCAGAGAACTTTGTAAGGACTCTGAAATCAGAAAGTGGACCTGGGTGAGACAATGACATCAATACATCGCAAAGTATTAAAAGGGATGGACAATTACAATACCTAAAGCTAAGTAAAATAAGTAAGACTTAAAAATTTGTTTATTATATTCCCTGTTTGCTATCCCAGAGGCTCATAGACAATAGGCAATAGTAACGAGTTTCTTATTGTAGTGGGGTGGGGTAAGAGGGAAATATTCAGGCACAGTTGGCTGTTCCTCACTTTCGTGTGGACCAGCCTTCAGCTGTTAGATGGGTACCAGAGTACTAAAAGGGGGGGAGGAGGGTGGGCAACAGAGTTCGAAAGGGATTTACTGTTCAGTGTTCATCATAACCATGGGTATAGTTTTTAACATTCAAATGTTCTTGGTTTCTTTGTTTTTTAAACAATTTGAAAATAATAGGAAGCCCATTAAGTGTTATACAGTATGTCTGGTGGATTAAGAATTAAAGTGTCTTCTTGGAACTGCAGAGGATTACAGAAACTAAAAAAAGTTAAGCAGATAATGACTAGGGTGAAATCTATGCACTCTGATATCGTGTTATTTCAGGAAACTCACCTGTTGTTTGGACAGGAGGCAAGGATTGGCAGGAGGTGGCAGGGCAGCATATATTCAGCACCTTTTACTTCCCAAGCAAGAGGGGTTATGATTCTGATTCATAAATCCGTACCATTCCGTGTGACAAGGATTATTAGAGACAAGGCTGGGAGGTACATTATTCTGCAGGGCACAATTATCTCAGAAAAAATAAATCTGATAAATATTTATGCCCCAAATGTTGACGACCCAGAGTTTTTTCAAAATATCTTTCTTACAATTTCATCTTTGTCTGGCAGCTATATTATAGCAGGAGATTTTAACTGCACAATGAACCCAGAACTGGACAGAAGTTCAGGTACTGACAACTCTCACTCTAAAAGTAGACAAACAATTCAATACTTTATGAAGGAACTTAATTTGATGGATATTTGGAGAGACATGAATCCAAAGAGCTCACAATACTCTTGTTATTCAAGTACACATAAGTCATATTCACGTATCGATTACTTTTTAATTTCTGCCTCTTTGAGACATAAAATAAGAGACTGTCAATACGATAGCATCTTAATTTCCGACCATGCACCAAATCATCTTCTTTATGAGGATTTAAGACTAAGGAGAGACCCGCCTAGGTGGAGATTTAAACAGAAATGGCTCTTGGACCCAGAATTTATATTTTTGTAGATAATGAAATTAGCATCTATTTTGAAATCAATAGAGATGAAACACCACCCTCTTCAAGGTGGGAAGCCTTCAAGGCCTATATAAGGGGTCAAATAATTAGCTTTACGAGCCATAAGGCAAAACAAACTTATCAAAAACAAAAGAGTTGGCAGCAGAGATTGAGCGGCTTGAGAGAGATTATTATCAAACACTATGTCCAAACACCCATAAAAACTTCTGATACTAAGAACACAGTATAACGAACTTTCTGCCTCAAAAGCCGCCTCACAACTTTTGCGTCTTAAGCAGTCGTTCTATGATCAAGGGAAAAACCTGGAAAATTATTAGCCTGGCGACTCCGACAATTACAAAATGAGAAAAATATTACCTCAGTTGAAAATAATCAGGAGAGATTATTACCGATCCGTTAGAAATCAATGAAGTGTTTAAGGTCTTTTTTGAAAAACTATACAGCTCAGACATGACGCATAAGGAACAAGAGCAAAATGTTTTCTTAGAATCTCTCCAAATGACCAATATCTCAGAATTAATGAGTACAGATCTCAGTGCAGCTATAACTAAAGAGGAAATATCTATAGCAATAGATCACTTGAGAACAGATAAAACCCCAGGCCCAGATGGGCTGCCAACAGAATTTTATAAGAAATTCAAAGCTAAACTGCTAGCCCCCCTTTTTGACATGTATTTAGACTCATTTGAAAAGGGAATTCTTCCTGCCTCATTAAGAGGAGCCCTGATTACTTTATTACCTAAACCTGGCAAACCTTGCAACAAGTGTAAAAATCTAAGACCGATAAGTCTTCTTAATGTCGATTTAAAGATTCTTTGTAAAGTCCTGGCTCGTAGACTGGAGAGAATATTGCCCGAAATAATTAGTTGTGACCAAAATGGGTTTATTGTAGGAAGACAGGGATTTCACAATGTGAGACGAGTGTTAGATATCATTTATAATATGGAAGAAAAAGCAGACACTGCTTTGCTATCATTGGATGCTGAAAAGGCCTTTGATAGAGTCGAATGGCCCTATTTATTCGAGATACTGAAAAGATTTGGCTGCGGGGACAACTTCTGTCGATGGGTTAAACTTTTATACAATGAGCCTTATGCTGAAATAGTAACAAACGGAGTTATATCTAAATCATTTAAAATTAAAAGGGGTTGTCGGCAGGGGTGCCCCTTGTCCCCTTTATTATTTATTCTAGCAATAGAACCGTTTGCCATTGCGGTGCGGTCCCATAAAAACATAACCGGTTTGACAATAGGCCAACAGGAACATAGAATTGCTTTATTTGCTGATGATGTCATCCTTTTTTTAGGAAAACTAAAAGACTCTATTCCAGCCTTGTTAGATCTAATAAATACGTTTGGAAAAATATCAGGATATAAAGTAAATAAAGATAAGTCTTCATTAATGTTACTTAATTCAGAAGAAAGAAACAGTGTTGGGTATCCTTTCCAATTCAAAAAGGTAGACTGTTTTACATATTTGGGGATTAGGATAGTACCACATATGAATGACATTGTTGCAGTTAACTATAACCCAATGATAGACTCAATTGCTGCCTCTGTAGATAGATGGAATCACCTACCTTTGTCACTTATAGCACGAATCAATGTCCTTAAATCCAACATAATGCCCAAACTTCTGTATTTGTTTCAGAACATCCCATTGCCACCTCCTGCCAATTTATTTTCGGCCCTAAAAAATATTTTCATACGCTTTCTGTGGAATAACAGACGACCAAGGCTTCGTTTAACACTTTTGTATCTACCGTATGATAGAGGAGGCCTCAGGTGCCCCAACCCACTTTGGTACTACTGGGCAGCTCAATTGAGGACTATGATGTATCATTTTTCAGATAAATGTCTCTTGCCATGGGTGATTATTGAAAATTGTTCTGTTCCTCTCCCTCTACCCCAGTACATTTTCTCAGCAAACATCAAAATGCTGAAAAAAAGAAAAACCCTATAGTCAGAAATATGATCTTGGTTTGGTATCAGGTCAAGAAGTATTTAGGTGATTCCTCCTCCCTATCACGCTTCAGTCCAATATGGGGTAATCAATCCTTCCCTCCAGGTAGGGCAGATCCTGGCTTTAGGAAATGGGCTGAAAAAGGTTTAAAGACAATAGGAGATTTGGTGGAATCGGAGGACGGGGTTTTGATGTCATTTGAAGAGTTAAAGGCTAGGTACGATATCCCAAGCAAACATTATTTTAAATATCTGCAAGTGAGAAATTTTATTAGATCATCTCAAAATCAATGTGAGTCCATCCCTCTGATGTCCACCTTGGAAATTGAAATGAAGAATGATTGCTTTAGAAAAGGAATTATTTCTAAACTATATAGCATGTTAGTGGAGGGATCCTCTGAGTCATCTCTATGGAAGCTCAATGCCTGGAGGGAGGATCTACAGGAGAACTTGCTTTTGGAAGACTGGGAGAAGGCGTGTGCTGAAGCACAAACACAAACTATCAATACACGCCTCAAAGTACTGCAATATCATTGGCTAATGAGAACTTATGTGACGCCAGAAAAGCTTAATAAATACAATGGTGCCATCCCAGACTTGTGTATTAGATGTGGAGAAGAAAAAGGAACATTCTTCCATTGCATCTGGAATTGCAAGAAAGTTTTACAATTCTGGAGGGAGATAAAACAAGCTCTAGAGACGATACTAGGTATAAAGCTAGTTCTTGACCCCAAGTTGTTCATCCTAGGTTTATATCCTGACAAACATCATATGTCCCGAAAAATTATTACTGCCTTGGATTTATGTTTACTACTTGCAAAAAGGGTCATAGCGCTCTCATGGAAGAGTACCAGTAAACCAAAATTCATTAAATGGATCACTGAAATATCCACAACCTTACCAATGGAAAAGATCTCTTTCATTATAAAAGGAAACTATCGCTATTTCAAAATATTTGGGGTCCTTTTATGGAATATATAAAAAACATAGATATGAGGGTGGCGGGTGAGCTATAGTAGCGGTTGGTCTTCTGCAGTGTCCTAAACTAATCTTTTTATTTGTATAATTGACTACTTTACTTTGAATTGTACATTTGAGTTTGTGTTCTCTGAACCATGTACAATACTAAAATAATTTGGGCTAACTCCTGGAAAATAGAGAAACCGTTATTGTTGTATTTGTTGTTTCTTCTCAGGGTGGTTGGGGTGAGGGATATTGTTTTCTTTCTCTCATATATTTTATATGTAATAAGTGCTGCTCTAAAATATTCTATAAAAACCTGGCATGCAAGGAAAGGAGCTGAATATTGAACATTAACCTACCTACCCTGGACTTTCCTCTGATGTGGGAGCACACTTGTGCCTTGTGTATTGTTGGAAACACTGTTGAAAAACCAATAAAGATAATGTTGGAAAAAAAAAAGAAGACAACAACAAATTATTAATGTATGGCATGAATAAAGGCTACACTAAGCACAACTTACACAACAGCCTGGCCAATGAACAGACACTGCTGTACTTACACAGGCTTCTGCCATGTTGATGTTTACAGCAGGGTTTGAGGTCTTCACAGAGGATGGAGAGGGGCTGGGAGTTCTCACATAAGACGGGGCATGGCTTGGGGTCCTCACAGAGGATGGAGAAGGGCTAAGAATCCTCACAGAAGATGGAGAGGGACTGGGAGTCCTCACAGAGGATGGAGAGGGACTGGGAGTCCACACAGAGGATGGAGAGGGACTGGGAGTCCTTACAGAGGATGGAGAGAGACTGGGAGTCCTCACAGAGGATGGAGAGGGACTGGGACAGAGGATGGAGAGGGACTGGGAGTCCTCACAGAGGATGGAGAGGGACTGGGAGTCCTCACAGAGGATGGAGAGAGACTGGGAGTCCTCACAGAGGATGGAGAGAGACTGGGAGTCCTCACAGAGGATGAGAGGGACTGGGAGTCCTCACAGAGGATGGAGAGGGACTGGGAGTCCTCACAGAGGATGGAGAGAGACTGGGACAGAGGATGGAGAGGGACTGGGAGTCCTCACAGAGGATGGAGAGGGACTGGGAGTCCTCACAGAGGATGGAGAGAGACTGGGAGTCCTCACAGAGGATGGAGAGAGACTGGGACAGAGGATGGAGAGGGACTGGGAGTCCTCACAGAGGATGGAGAGGGACTGGGAGTCCTCACAGAGGATGGAGAGAGACTGGGAGTCCTCACAGAGGATGGAGAGGGACTGGGACAGAGGATGGAGAGGGACTGGGAGTCCTCACAGAGGATGGAGAGAGACTGGGAGTCCTCACAGAGGATGGAGAGGGATGGGGACAGAGGATGGAGAGGGACTGGGAGTCCTCACAGAGGATGGAGAGGGACTGGGACAGAGGATGGAGAGGGACTGGGAGTCCTCACAGAGGATGGAGAGGGACTGGGAGTCCTCACAGAGGATGGAGAGGGACTGGGAGTCCTCACAGAGGATGGAGAGGGACTGGGAGTCATCACAGAGGATGGAGAGGGACTGGGACAGAGGATGGAGAGGGACTGGGAGTCCTCACAGAGGATGGAGAGGGACTGGGAGTCCTCACAGAGGATGGAGAGGGACTTGGAGTCCTCACAGAGGATGGAGAGAGACTGGGAGTCCTCACAGAGGATGGAGAGGGACTGGGAGTCCTCACAGAGGATGGAGAGGGACTGGGAGTCCTCACAGAGGATGGAGAGAGACTGGGAGTCCTCACAGAGGATGGAGAGGGACTGGGACAGAGGATGGAGAGGGACTGGGAGTCCTCACAGAGGATGGACAGGGATTGGGAGTCCTCACATGGGAGGAAGACGGGCTGGGGCTCCTCCTAGCCACTAAATTAGGCTTTAGTGTGGCAGACTGTGACCCACCAAAGCGTGATTTAGTGAACTGGAAAGACAGACAATATTAATTTGATTATGTAACAAATACAAAACCACTATATATATGAAGTTATTTAATAAATTATTCACCATTGACAAACTTGGAGGCGCAGGAAAGATGGTGGCACAGCAACCGTTGCACCAGCGGTCGAGACCAGAGCAGCAGACTGCGACGCTGCGGCAGGAGGCTGAGTGGTGAGCTGCTAAAGCAACAGCATTGTGATGCGTGATATAACAGCTACAGCATTGCGGCAGACATGAGATGTAAGATTAATCATAATGATGCATCATTTTAAAACAAATCACCTTAGTGCTGTGAAATCCACAATTACAGGCCACTGACCCTCCAAACAGAGTGGTCTGTCCACGTGCCTGCATGGGACATTTCTCAATCTGAAACAATCACAACGTTAGCTTTTTCTTTTGAATGTCAGTTAAAAACTTAGAAGCCAACAAACCAAAAGTACTAGGTAAACAGTTTTCATTACATTAGCATACCAGTGTATTTGGAGGGTGGCTTGAAGTTTGGCACAAATGGCCGGCCAAACACCTTCAAGCTGCTGGTGTTGACGCACTGGGTCACATGCCCGGCGTAGGTGAGCAGAGACGATGGCCTACTTGTCACCGCCGCAGTCCCCCGATCCTGGTTCCACCTGTTCAGGCCCTCCAGGAGGTAAAGTTGAAAATTCAGCGCATTTGCACTGGTTCCTGACAAAACAATAAAATATTAATAGTCCATTAAAAAGGTCTAGCTTTCCAATCTAATGATTTTTTCATAAAAGACTATACTGGGTGTTTATGATATACTGTAAGGGAGACACCAACCTGGAATGAACCTGTTCAGGTGACAATGAAATGATTCCAGAGACGTGGACCCTCTGGCACAGCGATACTTGGTCAGGACAACACCCCCCTTCTTGATGGTACCCGTCTCTGTATAAAGCGGCACACCAGGCAGGTCCTGGATGCACTTGACGTGGTGTTGCTGCACACGCCAGATGTGCTCCATGCGCACCTGGTCCAGCAGTGGCACCCCATGAGGTCCCTCCCGTTTGCCCCTCCCAGTTCCTGCAGCAGCCGCTCAATGAGGCTGATGGTGGCCTCCTCACCGCGTGTCCTCCTGCGACAGTACTGGCTCAGCTCCTTCTTACTGATCTTTGCATCCACCACATGCTCAGTCATGGCAGGCACACCCTCCTGCCTGAGCTGCTATCTCTTTGCCCGCCGCAACAGAGAGAGGTCCCCTGCATCCCATTCAAATATGCAGGCAGAGAGACAGCTCATGAAGGTGGGGTAGAGGGAATGAGCGTCAGTGGTACACCCGGCGGCCAGCCTTCGCATGAAGTGCCAGATGTCCAGCCGTATGTGGAGGTCTGGCCACTCTCCAAACCTTGTCTGCAGCTTGCTGGACCCTCACTGATGCAGCAGCCACAGTCCACATACAGCAGCAGTGGGGGTTCGATAGCTGACTGGCGGTACCGCTCCATCACCCCTGCCACCATCCTGTCCAGTCCTGGCCCCTCCTGCACTGTGACCACACTGGTCACGATCTGGCCAATCTCGTTTCCAATAGAGGTGACCCAGAGACCAGTCCCCTGCCGTGGCCAGCCAGCTTCTTTGTGATCTGAAATTTGACAATAGTGATGTTAAAAAAAATCTGTAATTTGAACTATCTACAGCAGCAAGTGTATATAGATTAATTACACTGTACACATATTATGATTGACAATAGCATGAATGGCATATATAAGAACATGGATATCTATTACACAGATAATTTATTACCTGTTTGGTTGAGTCCATCTTTAAGATGGAGCCAAATGTGGAGGTGATGCTGGCCTTGATATGGTCCAGGCGGGAGAGGATGTCCCTGCCATAGACGGTCAACAGCCAGCGACTGGTGGGCACATCAATTGGCTCTGGGGGCTCCTGGCACACCACTGGGAAGAGGCTTGGCCGATCAACAAAGTCAGCACACTCCCCAAGATAGTGTGCCAACCTGTTCAGCCATTCCTCCCCATGGTTTTCCCTGAGCTGTTTTACCAGACGTGCTGGACTGTTGCCCAGAGTCCAGTCACGCAGCAGGCGAATGACACGGATGTCACAGGCATACCTGAAATGGACATGTAGCTCTGATTAGTTACATATTAATAGAAGTCATGTAAAAACTATCACACTTGGCCGGCGATGCAACAGTTGAATGTGACAGTGGTGTGGTAGTAGTGTTGATCGCTTTATTACACACACTACTGGCAACACATTTTTTCAAAACAGATTTACTCACTTGTGGGTCAGGATCAGCCGGAACACTTTCTGGTGCGGCAGGTCCAGTTGGTTCCGGACAGTCTGAGAGGTTGACAAGAAGTTCAGAGAACACACAGTGCACCTGAGTGTCTCTGTCACCATCAGGTAATACCTGTCGATGTCCAGGACCTTCCGAGCCCTCTTGTGGACACCACAAGACAGCCTGTCAGCTGCTTCCCACACTCAGGGCAGTTTACCCTCACCTTCCACAGGTGGTAGGGCATCCACACCATCAGCCGATGGGTGAAAAGCGATCTGGTGTCGGTGTCTGGTGGTATATGAGTGCTGGGACAGGGGGTTCGTACCACAGCTTCAAATCTTGCCACAGTTTGCCAGAGTGGAAAATGGTGTTAGAAATCCACCTCTGGTCTTGGATGGGGATCTTTTTCCGCATCTCTCCTGGCAACCAGAAAGAAGCTGCAGCCCCAGCAGTAGCTGGGTGAACTCCACCAGGTTCACCCTGTTAAGAAGACAACAACAAATTATTAATGTATGGCATGAATAAAGGCTACACTAAGCACAACTTACACAACAGCCTGGCCAATGAACAGACACTGCTGTACTTACACAGGCTTCTGCCATGTTGATGTTTACAGCAGGGTTTGAGGTCTTCACAGAGGATGGAGAGGGGCTGGGAGTTCTCACATAAGACGGGGCATGGCTTGGGGTCCTCACAGAGGATGGAGAGGGACTGGGAGTCCTCACAGAGGATGGAGAGGGACTGGGAGTCCAAACAGAGGATGGAGAGGGACTGGGAGTCCTCACAGAGGATGGAGAGAGACTGGGAGTCCTCACAGAGGATGGAGAGGGACTGGGACAGAGGATGGAGAGGGACTGGGACAGAGGATGGAGAGGGACTGGGAGTCCTCACAGAGGATGGAGAGGGACTGGGAGTCCTCACAGAGGATGGAGAGAGACTGGGAGTCCTCACAGAGGATGGAGAGGGACTGGGAGTCCTCACAGAGGATGGAGAGGGACTTGGAGTCCTCACAGAGGATGGAGAGAGACTGGGAGTCCTCACAGAGGATGGAGAGGGACTGGGAGTCCTCACAGAGGATGGAGAGGGACTGGGAGTCCTCACAGAGGATGGAGAGAGACTGGGAGTCCTCACAGAGGATGGAGAGGGACTGGGACAGAGGATGGAGAGGGACTGGGAGTCCTCACAGAGGATGGACAGGGACTGGGAGTCCTCACAGAGGATGGACAGGGACTGGGAGTCCTCACATGGGAGGAAGACGGGCTGGGGCTCCTCCTAGCCACTAAATTAGGCTTTAGTGTGGCAGACTGTGACCCACCAAAGCGTGATTTAGTGAACTGGAAAGACAGACAATATTAATTTGATTATGTAACAAATACAAAACCACTATATATATGAAGTTATTTAATAAATTATTCACCATTGACAAACTTGGAGGGCGCAGGAAAGATGGTGGCACAGCAACCGTTGCACCAGCGGTCGAGACCAGAGCAGCAGACTGCGGCGCTGCGGCAGGAGGCTGAGTGGTGAGCTGCTAAAGCAACAGCATTGTGATGCGTGATATAACAGCTACAGCATTGCGGCAGACATGAGATGTAAGATTAATCATAATGATGCATCATTTTAAAACAAATCACCTTAGTGCTGTGAAATCCACAATTACAGGCCACTGACCCTCCAAACAGAGTGGTCTGTCCACGTGCCTGCATGGGACATTTCTCAATCTGAAACAATCACAACGTTAGCTTTTTCTTTTGAATGTCAGTTAAAAACTTAGAAGCCAACAAACCAAAAGTACTAGGTAAACAGTTTTCATTACATTAGCATACCAGTGTATTTGGAGGGTGGCTTGAAGTTTGGCACAAATGGCCGGCCAAACACCTTCAAGCTGCTGGTGTTGACGCACTGGGTCACATGCCCGGCGTAGGTGAGCAGAGACGATGGCCTACTTGTCACCGCCGCAGTCCCCGATCCTGGTTCCACCTGTTCAGGCCCTCCAGGAGGTAAAGTTGAAAATTCAGCGCATTTGCACTGGTTCCTGACAAAACAATAAAATATTAATAGTCCATTAAAAGGTCTAGCTTTCCAATCTAATGATTTTTTCATAAAAGACTATACTGGGTGTTTATGATATACTGTAAGGGAGACACCAACCTGGAATGAACCTGTTCAGGTGACAATGAAATGATTCCAGAGACGTGGACCCTCTGGCACAGCGATACTTGGTCAGGACAACACCCCCCTTCTTGATGGTACCCGTCTCTGTATAAAGCTGCACACCAGGCAGGTCCTGGATGCACTTGACGTGGTGTTGCTGCACACGCCAGATGTGCTCCATGCGCACCTGGTCCAGCAGTGGCACCCCCATGAGGTCCCTCCCGTTTGCCCCTCCCAGTTCCTGCAGCAGCCGCTCAATGAGGCTGATGGTGGCCTCCTCACCGCGTGTCCTCCTGCGACAGTACTGGCTCAGCTCCTTCTTACTGATCTTTGCATCCACCACATGCTCAGTCATGGCAGGCACACCCTCCTGCCTGAGCTGCTATCTCTTTGCCCGCCGCAACAGAGAGAGGCCCCTGCATCCCATTCAAATATGCAGGCAGAGAGACAGCTCATGAAGGTGGGGTAGAGGGAATGAGCGTCAGTGGTACACCCGGCGGCCAGCCTTCGCATGAAGTGCCAGATGTCCAGCCGTATGTGGAGGTCTGGCCACTCTCCAAACCTTGTCTGCAGCTTGCTGGACCCCTCACTGATGCAGCAGCCACAGTCCACATACAGCAGCAGTGGGGGTTCGATAGCTGACTGGCGGTACCGCTCCATCACCCCTGCCACCATCCTGTCCAGTCCTGGCCCCTCCTGCACTGTGACCACACTGGTCACGATCTGGCCAATCTCGTTTCCAATAGAGGTGACCCAGAGACCAGTCCCCTGCCGTGGCCAGCCAGCTTCTTTGTGATCTGAAATTTGACAATAGTGATGTTAAAAAAAATCTGTAATTTGAACTATCTACAGCAGCAAGTGTATATAGATTAATTACACTGTACACATATTATGATTGACAATAGCATGAATGGCATATATAAGAACATGGATATCTATTACACAGATAATTTATTACCTGTTTGGTTGAGTCCATCTTTAAGATGGAGCCAAATGTGGAGGTGATGCTGGCCTTGATATGGTCCAGGCGGGAGAGGATGTCCCTGCCATAGACGGTCAACAGCCAGCGACTGGTGGGCACATCAATTGGCTCTGGGGGCTCCTGGCACACCACTGGGAAGAGGCTTGGCCGATCAACAAAGTCAGCACACTCCCCAAGATAGTGTGCCAACCTGTTCAGCCATTCCTCCCCATGGTTTCCCTGAGCTGTTTTACCAGACGTGCTGGACTGTTGCCCAGAGTCCAGTCACGCAGCAGGCGAATGACACGGATGTCACAGGCATACCTGAAATGGACATGTAGCTCTGATTAGTTACATATTAATAGAAGTCATGTAAAAACTATCACACTTGGCGGCGATGCAACAGTTGAATGTGACAGTGGTGTGGTAGTAGTGTTGATCGCTTTATTACACACACTACTGGCAACACATTTTTTCAAAACAGATTTACTCACTTGTGGGTCAGGATCAGCGGAACACTTTCTGGTGCGGCAGGTCCAGTTGGTTCCGGACAGTCTGAGAGGTTGACAAGAAGTTCAGAGAACACACAGTGCACCTGAGTGTCTCTGTCACCATCAGGTAATACCTGTCGATGTCCAGGACCTTCCGAGCCCTCTTGTGGACACCACAAGACAGCCTGTCAGCTGCTTCCCACACTCAGGGCAGTTTACCCTCACCTTCCACAGGTGGTAGGGCATCCACACCATCAGCCGATGGGTGAAAAGCGATCTGGTGTCGGTGTCTGGTGGTATATGAGTGCTGGGACAGGGGTTCGTACCACAGCTTCAAATCTTGCCGCAGTTTGCCAGAGTGGAAAATGGTGTTAGAAATCCACCTCTGGTCTTGGATGGGGATCTTTTTCCGCATCTCTCCTGGCAACCAGAAAGAAGCTGCAGCCCCAGCAGTAGCTGGGTGAACTCCACCAGGTTCACCCTGTTAAGAAGACAACAACAAATTATTAATGTATGGCATGAATAAAGGCTACACTAAGCACAACTTACACAACAGCCTGGCCAATGAACAGACACTGCTGTACTTACACAGGCTTCTGCCATGTTGATGTTTACAGCAGGGTTTGAGGTCTTCACAGAGGATGGAGAGGGGCTGGGAGTTCTCACATAAGACGGGGCATGGCTTGGGGTCCTCACAGAGGATGGAGAAGGGCTAAGAATCCTCACAGAAGATGGAGAGGGACTGGGAGTCCTCACAGAGGATGGAGAGGGACTGGGAGTCCACACAGAGGATGGAGAGGGACTGGGAGTCCTCACAGAGGATGGAGAGAGACTGGGAGTCCTCACAGAGGATGGAGAGGGACTGGGACAGAGGATGGAGAGGGACTGGGAGTCCTCACAGAGGATGGAGAGGGACTGGGAGTCCTCACAGAGGATGGAGAGAGACTGGGAGTCCTCACAGAGGATGGAGAGAGACTGGGAGTCCTCACAGAGGATGAGAGGGACTGGGAGTCCTCACAGAGGATGGAGAGGGACTGGGAGTCCTCACAGAGGATGGAGAGAGACTGGGACAGAGGATGGAGAGGGACTGGGAGTCCTCACAGAGGATGGAGAGGGACTGGGAGTCCTCACAGAGGATGGAGAGAGACTGGGAGTCCTCACAGAGGATGGAGAGAGACTGGGACAGAGGATGGAGAGGGACTGGGAGTCCTCACAGAGGATGGAGAGGGACTGGGAGTCCTCACAGAGGATGGAGAGAGACTGGGAGTCCTCACAGAGGATGGAGAGGGACTGGGACAGAGGATGGAGAGGGACTGGGAGTCCTCACAGAGGATGGAGAGAGACTGGGAGTCCTCACAGAGGATGGAGAGGGATGGGGACAGAGGATGGAGAGGGACTGGGAGTCCTCACAGAGGATGGAGAGGGACTGGGACAGAGGATGGAGAGGGACTGGGAGTCCTCACAGAGGATGGAGAGGGACTGGGAGTCCTCACAGAGGATGGAGAGGGACTGGGAGTCCTCACAGAGGATGGAGAGGGACTGGGAGTCATCACAGAGGATGGAGAGGGACTGGGACAGAGGATGGAGAGGGACTGGGAGTCCTCACAGAGGATGGAGAGGGACTGGGAGTCCTCACAGAGGATGGAGAGAGACTGGGAGTCCTCACAGAGGATGGAGAGGGACTGGGAGTCCTCACAGAGGATGGAGAGGGACTTGGAGTCCTCACAGAGGATGGAGAGAGACTGGGAGTCCTCACAGAGGATGGAGAGGGACTGGGAGTCCTCACAGAGGATGGAGAGGGACTGGGAGTCCTCACAGAGGATGGAGAGAGACTGGGAGTCCTCACAGAGGATGGAGAGGGACTGGGACAGAGGATGGAGAGGGACTGGGAGTCCTCACAGAGGATGGACAGGGACTGGGAGTCCTCACAGAGGATGGACAGGGATTGGGAGTCCTCACATGGGAGGAAGACGGGCTGGGGCTCCTCCTAGCCACTAAATTAGGCTTTAGTGTGGCAGACTGTGACCCACCAAAGCGTGATTTAGTGAACTGGAAAGACAGACAATATTAATTTGATTATGTAACAAATACAAAACCACTATATATATGAAGTTATTTAATAAATTATTCACCATTGACAAACTTGGAGGCGCAGGAAAGATGGTGGCACAGCAACCGTTGCACCAGCGGTCGAGACCAGAGCAGCAGACTGCGGCGCTGCGGCAGGAGGCTGAGTGGTGAGCTGCTAAAGCAACAGCATTGTGATGCGTGATATAACAGCTACAGCATTGCGGCAGACATGAGATGTAAGATTAATCATAATGATGCATCATTTTAAAACAAATCACCTTAGTGCTGTGAAATCCACAATTACAGGCCACTGACCCTCCAAACAGAGTGGTCTGTCCACGTGCCTGCATGGGACATTTCTCAATCTGAAACAATCACAACGTTAGCTTTTTCTTTTGAATGTCAGTTAAAAACTTAGAAGCCAACAAACCAAAAGTACTAGGTAAACAGTTTTCATTACATTAGCATACCAGTGTATTTGGAGGGTGGCTTGAAGTTTGGCACAAATGGCGGCCAAACACCTTCAAGCTGCTGGTGTTGACGCACTGGGTCACATGCCCGGCGTAGGTGAGCAGAGACGATGGCCTACTTGTCACCGCCGCAGTCCCCCGATCCTGGTTCCACCTGTTCAGGCCCTCCAGGAGGTAAAGTTGAAAATTCAGCGCATTTGCACTGGTTCCTGACAAAACAATAAAATATTAATAGTCCATTAAAAAGGTCTAGCTTTCCAATCTAATGATTTTTTTCATAAAAGACTATACTGGGTGTTTATGATATACTGTAAGGGAGACACCAACCTGGAATGAACCTGTTCAGGTGACAATGAAATGATTCCAGAGACGTGGACCCTCTGGCACAGCGATACTTGGTCAGGACAACACCCCCCTTCTTGATGGTACCCGTCTCTGTATAAAGCTGCACACCAGGCAGGTCCTGGATGCACTTGACGTGGTGTTGCTGCACACGCCAGATGTGCTCCATGCGCACCTGGTCCAGCAGTGGCACCCCCATGAGGTCCCTCCCGTTTGCCCCTCCCAGTTCCTGCAGCAGCCGCTCAATGAGGCTGATGGTGGCCTCCTCACCGCGTGTCCTCCTGCGACAGTACTGGCTCAGCTCCTTCTTACTGATCTTTGCATCCACCACATGCTCAGTCATGGCAGGCACACCCTCCTGCCTGAGCTGCTATCTCTTTGCCCGCCGCAACAGAGAGGTCCCCTGCATCCCATTCAAATATGCAGGCAGAGAGACAGCTCATGAAGGTGGGGTAGAGGGAATGAGCGTCAGTGGTACACCCGGCGGCCAGCCTTCGCATGAAGTGCCAGATGTCCAGCCGTATGTGGAGGTCTGGCCACTCTCCAAACCTTGTCTGCAGCTTGCTGGACCCTCACTGATGCAGCAGCCACAGTCCACATACAGCAGCAGTGGGGTTCGATAGCTGACTGGCGGTACCGCTCCATCACCCCTGCCACCATCCTGTCCAGTCCTGGCCCCTCCTGCACTGTGACCACACTGGTCACGATCTGGCCAATCTCGTTTCCAATAGAGGTGACCCAGAGACCAGTCCCCTGCCGTGGCCAGCCAGCTTCTTTGTGATCTGAAATTTGACAATAGTGATGTTAAAAAAAATCTGTAATTTGAACTATCTACAGCAGCAAGTGTATATAGATTAATTACACTGTACACATATTATGATTGACAATAGCATGAATGGCATATATAAGAACATGGATATCTATTACACAGATAATTTATTACCTGTTTGGTTGAGTCCATCTTTAAGATGGAGCCAAATGTGGAGGTGATGCTGGCCTTGATATGGTCCAGGCGGGAGAGGATGTCCCTGCCATAGACGGTCAACAGCCAGCGACTGGTGGGCACATCAATGGGCTCTGGGGGCTCCTGGCACACCACTGGGAAGAGGCTTGGCCGATCAACAAAGTCAGCACACTCCCCAAGATAGTGTGCCAACCTGTTCAGCCATTCCTCCCCATGGTTTTCCTGAGCTGTTTTACCAGACGTGCTGGACTGTTGCCCAGAGTCCAGTCACGCAGCAGGCGAATGACACGGATGTCACAGGCATACCTGAAATGGACATGTAGCTCTGATTAGTTACATATTAATAGAAGTCATGTAAAAACTATCACACTTGGCCGGCGATGCAACAGTTGAATGTGACAGTGGTGTGGTAGTAGTGTTGATCGCTTTATTACACACACTACTGGCAACACATTTTTCAAAACAGATTTACTCACTTGTGGGTCAGGATCAGCCGGAACACTTTCTGGTGCGGCAGGTCCAGTTGGTTCCGGACAGTCTGAGAGGTTGACAAGAAGTTCAGAGAACACACAGTGCACCTGAGTGTCTCTGTCACCATCAGGTAATACCTGTCGATGTCCAGGACCTTCCGAGCCCTCTTGTGGACACCACAAGACAGCCTGTCAGCTGCTTCCCACACTCAGGGCAGTTTACCCTCACCTTCCACAGGTGGTAGGGCATCCACACCATCAGCCGATGGGTGAAAAGCGATCTGGTGTCGGTGTCTGGTGGTATATGAGTGCTGGGACAGGGGTTCGTACCACAGCTTCAAATCTTGCCGCAGTTTGCCAGAGTGGAAAATGGTGTTAGAAATCCACCTCTGGTCTTGGATGGGGATCTTTTTCCGCATCTCTCCTGGCAACCAGAAAGAAGCTGCAGCCCCAGCAGTAGCTGGGTGAACTCCACCAGGTTCACCCTGTTAAGAAGCAACAACAAATTATTAATGTATGGCATGAATAAAGGCTACACTAAGCACAACTTACACAACAGCCTGGCCAATGAACAGACACTGCTGTACTTACACAGGCTTCTGCCTTTTCCACCTTTTCTAAGTCTCTCCATGCTGGGTGGTTTATTCATGGCCCAATCAGGAGAAAAGATGTTCCACTGTCTTTTGTGTGTATGTAACCCTTCCGTCAATGCCTTTAAGTGGGAATAGTAAACCTGTGCTCCTCCATTATTTCTGTCCCCTGCTTCCATGGCTTGGGTCCGCTGCCGCTGCGAGACAGTGATCAGTCTGGTGCGTATGTAGGGGCCTGCATAAAAGCTTGTAAAACACCAACCCTGTTGTCTACAGTCAAGATATGAACAATATTTTTTTCAGGACAAACTGGGTTATTAGAATATTTGGGTTGCAGTGAGGTCACTTGCATGTTCAAAATGGTTGTAGGACCTTAAAGACAAATAAATAAACAAAACGGAACATGAATCTTCCAGATATGTATTGATATCACACACAGATCAGTAAAACCTAAGCCATTTTACTCTCTAAAACACTTCTCATATGTCTTGGGAGTCACATTGTGAAGAAATAATCATTATAACTTATACAGTTGACACAATACATGCATTTTTTCAAAGAAAGTCAAGGCGCTTTTGCCCTCATGACATTTACTTATGCCAATAATCAACATAATAATGTCATATTTATTGATATTACACCCACAGCAATGCTACACAAGCAATTGTGTCTCTAAAACAGTTCTCCTATTGGCCTTCCATACCCTTTGGGTGACGTTGTCTCCCATATATGGGCATACCCCCCATATATGGAGTCCTTGACTTCCGTACACAAAGGACAGACAGCGCTAGCGGCATGAATGAGCGAAAACGCGATGAATTATGGACATAAAGTGGATAAATCTTGGATGTAACGGTATGGATTTAATGCTCAACGACCCTGAAAAATGGCACAAGTTCCAGGCTGGATAGAAAATCACCTGTAGAGGCTAGAAGGACACGGAAAAGACCTCCGTAACCGGGAACCTGTTAGCTTTTAGCTGCAACCATTGGTAAGTCGCTAGCTGCTATGGTGATTAAATTATTAAACTATGAATCAGAGGTGCTGTTTTTGCGCGTGGGCGCGTCTCTCGGGTTTAGAGGGTTTTAATCCAGCAGATCTCTGGCTCGCTCAGTATGCTTGGACAGAGGAGGCTGTGGATGCTGCCTTGACATCAGCTCCTCCTGGAAGAGTTCTGGGGGTAGCTGAAGGGTGTGTGTCACTTTGTTTCCTAGTTCAGAGAATTTCAACATATGAACATATGCACAACTGGTTGCATTGAACTGAATGTGTGTTTCATTTTTTCATATTAATTGGCCGGCTTCGCAATAACACCCTAACAAAGTGGCATTGCGAGGCCGGCTTTGCTATTTACAGCTTCACCCACCAAGTGACATTACCAGGTCGCCTTCGCAATGTCACACTGACAGAGTGACTTTGCGAAGGCGACCTTTGCTATGCATGCAGACTGCAACAACAAAGTTGTTTCTGTAAATACATTTAACTCACCCCTCTCTGTGTTCATATATCTTTAACTGTCACTCTTTTCAGCGACGCACTGGGCGGATATATTCCTCCATTAGCCTCAATTCCATCAGCTTTCGTTGACAGAAGCTAAACAACTGTTAAGTTGCTGTCGGTACACGATCCGTCCTGCCTGCACGATCCGTTCTGCGCATGCGCATAAATACGTAACTGAAAACCCTACACTATTGGTACCACGCATGCGTCGGAACACTTGGCCAAGCATCACAACGGACATTTTATTAACAAAGAACAATTATATCGCCAGTATGTACATATACAAAAAGTCAATACCAGAGGTGCATTTACAGAATATATGTATATATATATTTATACATAAAAATTATATCTTAGCATTTTTGTATGCTAGACCTTTTGTTGTTCACAAGTGCTCAACATGTAATCTACACTTGTTAGTAGTTCATATATATATATATATATATATATATATATATTTTTTTTTAATAAATATATTTAAATTAAGACTGGTCACTGATCCAAAACTGTCTGTTTTTGTTTTTTTAATTATCGTTTACGCCAGGCTATGAATTACGAGGTGTTAACGTGGTGGCCAATCCAAAAATAGAAAGGAGCTAAGATATTTGTGACTTTTGCAACAAAAATCAGGGGGTTATGAAATCATGCAAGCCCTGCATTAGTTTGCATGGAAATCTGCAATTTATGCAGCAAAAGAAATTGCCCCCAGCGTAAAAATGCGGACTTTGGCTGATTTCAAATGAGTGTATGTTAATGTAACAATAAAATAAAACATGATTTGAGGCTTGTTAATGTGGTGCTGGAATATTCTTTTTACCAATAAACAAATATTTGTCTTGCAAATGTTTTTTTTTTCTTTTTCAAATGCTTTGACTTTTCCTCGGTCAAAAGAATTCCCATTCCACGTGTAATCAAAAGGGTGTATGTTAATGTAACAATTCCTTCATACAACAACTCCTTTCTATTTTTGGATTGGCCACCACGTAAACACCTCGTAATTCATAGCCTGGCGTAAACGATAATTAAAAACAAAAAATCCCCAGATTACATGTTGATCACTTAATAACTTAATAATAATGTCGCCTATGCCTGGTACACAGATGTCGGTACACAGTTTTGGATCAGTGTCCAGTCTTAATTTAAATGTATTTATTAAAAAAAAATATATATATATATATATATATATATATTTCTTTCTTTTGGAATATTTATGTATTTTGAGAAAAGAAAAATAAATCCAAACCGAAAAGGTCAAATGGTGAATAATTGTGCATTTTTGTCGTAATCCTGTGCGAGTGTCTAGTTTTACACACAAAAAAAGCCCCTGAGTTGACAACTTTTTAGCGCCACCAGGTACGCAGTTTTAGGGAACCCTTCTTTGGGAGTGAAGTGGTTATTTTACCAGGGATCTATCTCTGAACTACTAACAAGTGTAGATTACATGTTGAGCACTTGTGAACTACAAAAAAGTCTAGCCTACAAAAAATGCTAATATATAATTTTTTATATATATATATATATATATATATATATATATATTCTGTATATGGACCTCTGGTATTGACTTTTTGTATATGTACATACTGGCGATATAATTGTTCTAAAAATAAAAAAGCTGTCCGTTGTGATGCTTGGCCGCCATGTGTTCCGACACACCAATAGTGTAGGGTTTTCAGTTACGTATTTATGCGGAACGGATCGTGCAGGCAGGACGGATCGTGTACCGACAGTTTCCTTTAATAAAATGTACATATGACTTCCTTTTGGATTTCAAATTAAAAACATCAAAACGGAAGTTGCAGTCTCTTTTGTATCGTCTTGTAAAATAGATCCACTATTTTAAATTGCCCTGTGAAATGTTGTCTTTTAAAATAGCTTGCGTGTGTGTTTCTCTGTCTCTCTCTCTCTCTCTCTCTCTCTCTCTTAGTGTGTGTGTGTGTGTGTGTGTGTGTGTGTGTGTGTGTGTGTGTGTGTGTGTGTGTGTGTGCGTGCGTGAGAGATAAATTGGACTGGTTTTGGCTTTAATGCTCAACAAAAAGGCACAAGTTCCAGGCCGTTTATCCTGTCATTTTATCCCAGGAAGAGCGCACCTTGAGCGGGCTTAGCTGCTGCCAACGCTCCCTCTCCCACCTCTCCTCTCTATTTTACCCCAGGAAGGACGCGCCGGCAGCGGTCCGAGCTCTGCCAGTCCCGGCCCCCAGACTCCACAGCCCTAATCCTAACCCTCCAGAACCTTGCGCACCAGGCGTACCTGTGTACCCAAACTTAAGCACCCCCCCTCGGACTAAACCCCCCCAGCCGCACCGGCAAAAGTTCTGTGCCCCTGGTAACCTAAATCAACTTTTGTGCCTCTGGTAATCTAACTGACTTGCAGCGAGAGGAATGGGAGCTTTCCCCGGAGCCCGTTGCTCACAGACCCGGCCTTTCTCAAGTCTGAGTCACTTGCAGTAACAACATTTCAAGTCAGTTTGTACCTTTTTGTTTTGGAAATAACAAAGTGGACACCTTTATAAGTCCATTTAGAACTTGGAATAAATGTTTCAAGCATTTTTCATCGTCTGACCAGACCGAGCTTGTATGTATCTGTTCCTGTAACAGGTTTAAAGATCATTTGCTGTGTTAGAGCGCCATCTACTGGCTATAGTGAGGATTGAAAATGGACTGCTCGGCCATTTAACAGTATACTTGAAGTTTATTGTGCAGACACGTGAGAGAGTAGTCACCCTGAACTATCGTTGTTCATTCTGCTGTCTCCAGACACATTATTTGCACTTAACGCTTGTGTTTTACCCACACGAAGGCAATGCCCGTAAGTACCGAAAAGTTCTAATTAAAAGTATGGGAAATGGATGGGCCTGAGTACTCCAGCTGAAGTCGCCATTTTCTTCTTGGCAGTGACGGTATTTCTTACATGTGCACAGCTAGCAAGTGTGTTTTGTAGCGTACAAGATTAGACAAAGGGACTGAAATTACTTGTATTTGTGTTCACAGTTTCACAGCATGACTAAAGGAAAGGAGCAAAGGGCAGGCTCTGCTGCTGGGTGTGATATATATATATATATAAAAAAATATATATATATAGATATAGATATATTGTTACTGTAGAAAACTGCTGGTGTAACAAGGACTTTTCCCCAATTGTGGGATATGAATGAAGTATTAATAATCTTGTCTACTTTTGACTGTAGCTTACTGTTTCAACTATTTACTAACACTTTCACATTTTTATAGCTATTTTGATTCATTCAATATTGCTTCTTTTTTGTTATTTTTTATTCACAGTGATTGTGACTGTTGATGATGATGAAAACTCTGTTTCCACCGTGTAATACTGCTTATGGACAGTTCAACTCAGAGACCACGCTGATATCCATTGAGAATCAGCTTTATTTGCCAGGTATGAGTACACATACCAGGAGTTTTGCTTTGGATCATCATCATCATCTCACAATGCGTACAAAACAAACAACAGACAACAAAACAAGCAACAAAACAAATATATACACACACACATACACACACACTATAGACAGGAACAATATAGACAGGGTGGGAAATAGTGCAACAGTGACACCTCAATCTTTTATGTGTCTCCGGGCAGGCTTGCAGTCGTACCCCCAGCCAGCTGGACCTCTGAGGCTCTCGACCTGACCGGGACTGCTCGAGCCTCACTGGGATTGACAGATTGATAGCGTTGATTCCTTACATCTCCACCATCCCCACAGCAAATAATGGGACAGAAGCATGGAGACCAGATGGAAACATAGAAATGCTGTTTTCAGACAGCAAGCCTCAAAATGGCTCAGAATATTTTGACTTTTCATCTGTTCTGCTGGCCCCCTACAGACACACCAGACGGATCGCTTTCTCCAAGCAGCAGTGAGCCATGGAAGCAGGGGACACAAATGATGGAGGAGCACAGGTTTGACAGTCTGAGCCAGAATTGTCCACTGAGCAAGGACTCAGTGGACACACACACACACACACACACACACACACACACACACACACTAGGCTGCTTATTACTCTGCTGAAAATGTGTTTCTGTTGGTGGTTTTGGGTGTTTTTCCCTTTCAGCTTTCCCTGTGTTTGTGTTAGTTTTCTCCTGGTCTTGTGTTGTGGTCATGTCTCGTGTCCCCTGGTAAGTGTCTGTTCTTCTTCCTGTTTTATTTGGTTAGTATGGTTTCCTGTCTCATCTAGTCTTGTCCAGCTTTGCTTTGTGCCTGTCTGATTGTCCTGCCCCGCCCTAATGTGATTCACCTGACGTATCACCTGTTCCCAGTTACCTCGTTACCTCTTGTACTTAACCTCTGTGTTCTCTTCGTCCAGTGTCAGATTGTTTTGTCTTGTCCTCGAGCCCGGTGTGCCGTGTGCCTCAGTGTTTCTGGAGTGTTTCCAGTTCCCGTCGACTGTTTTTCCTGTGAATAATCCCTGTAATATTCCCCTGCTTTTTGTGCCTTTTGTATTTTGGATTTCTCTGGTGTTTTTGGGCTTTGTACTAAAAGAGTCTAAAAGAGAGAAATTGCTACGCAGCTGTCTGCCATAACTGAAAAACTCAACCACAAACAGGTCCAGCAAGCCAGCCCCCCACCCCAAAGGAGCAGGAAACAGACTTTGGTTTGTAAAGTGATAATGACTTCTTTATTAATTGCTCAGCCTGCATTGCCCGTCCATTTCAGTTAAGCTCTGCTCTTCTCTGGTTTACACAATACCTGATAGCCAGGTTTGAAAAAAAGTCTCTTAAAGAGGGATAAATGCCAACTTGAGAAGGCTGTAAAAAACATCAGGTGTTTTGTGAAATACGTGTGGGGGGTAGAAAGCGCTCCCCCATCCCACTTCATGTTTTTAGCAAAGATGGGGAAGGTTATCAGGTAAATTGTTATTTGGGTCTTATGGTTTAGTAACTGCCTACATCAGTGTGACACTCATCCCTGTGCTTTCTTTTTCTTTTTCTTTTTCATAGGTAGCTCCATAGGTGAGAAAGACAGAGGGGTTGACTGGTAGACATCTTGAGGTTCTTGGTGTTCCTGAGGCAGGAGGTCTTTGCCCAGGTAACTGTGCACCCTCACACTAAACAAAACTCACCATACGAAGGCTCAGTCTACAACGTGTGTTCCTCAATGTACGACTGAATCTCCTCTTCAGGTCAGTCTGTCTGCAGCACAGACCATGTCCCTGGAAAGGGTGCTGAAACAAGAGCTCTCCACCCTCCCAAAGCAGACCCGGACCCACCATCTGGCCGAGGTCCAGTCAAGTGAGCTTGCCGGTGGACCCCCACCACACTCGCCACCCCCCCAATACTTCAGAGTCTCCAACAAAACCCCTCCCTGCTGGGTCACCTGTGCCACCTTCGCCACCGCAACCCCACCCGCTAGATGAGGTAAGCCAAATGGAGCAGACTGACCACCAGCTCTCCACCCTCCCAAAGCAGACCGGTACCCACCACCTGGCCGAGGTCAAGTGAGTTTGCTGGTGGACCCTCCACCGCACTCGCCCGGGAGGACAGCAGAGACGGGCAGTCTGACGACAGCACATCTGAGAATCTGCAGTGATTCTCCTAGCTTTCTCCCTCATTCTGCCAGTGTATATTTGGGTCAGATGTTTTGGGGGGTCTTCCCCACTATTTTGCTAGCCATAGACTCATAACTTTGCATCTGGAAAGTACTTGTCCGACCTTATCCCCTTTGTTGCATTTACAGAGTCTCTCCATGGACTCTGCAGAGCCTGGTTCACAACCACTTCAGGTGCTGGTCAGTGAAGACAGACCACACAGGACCTCACAGACCACCACAACAACAACAACAACAACAACAACAGCAGCAGCGGGTCGGAGGAAGATGCTCCAAACGTAAGCATCAAATGCAGAGCGTAACTTAGCATCTCTCTGTATGGTGCTAGCCTTCGCTTAGCTCATATCTTTTTACTTGCAGGTAAATCGTCCTCTTGAGATGTCGCTGAGGGTAAGCCACACTACTATATTTCTTTTGACGTGGATTTCTATACTTTGCAGAGGCAAATTACACACCTCGCACTGCCAGCATTTTAAACCCTTTACAACCTCTCCCATGTAACTGTATTCCAGCCTAGGAGGATATATCGGCACCATGGCCCTCGCATCCCTGAATTAACACCATCACCACATGGGTGCCAGCCAATGACGCCACCAAGTTTGGGCAACTTAAGCAAGATGGAGGACACAGAGAAGCCTGACACGCCAGACGAGTTGGACAACAGCAGCGGGTTAACCGACGAGTCCAAAGAGAGGTTGACAGCTGAGGATGCAGAAGAACTGGTCAGTGTCTCTACACAGCCTCCATCAGGCCAGCAGCTGTTTACTGCTCCCACTTATTATTCATTACCTTATCATCATTCCCAGTCTCTAGTTTAGAGCTATTTATTCATTCATACTGTTCATATTGTAATATAATAACATACTGCCACTTATCCCTGCATCCTTTGCACTATGCTCCTTGACTTAAGATATCATAATTGCAATTTACTGTGCATACTTTGCACTCTTAAACTATTTCCTGTTGACTTTTTTTTTTCTCCACAGAAAAAAACAATGAAGCAGTGCCCATTGTGCAGAGTGCCCTACGAATATAGGTCCCAGCATCTCAAGAATGTACACAGTGTAACCAATCGCAAGAGCGGTTGCTCATGCTGGGAAGGGGTTCAGGAAGGTAAGTGAAACACACACACACACACACTATAGACAGGGTGGGGAAATAGTGCAACAGTAACACTCACCTCAATCTTTTGTGTCTCCGGGCAGGCTTGCAGTCGTACCCCCCCGCCAGCTGGACCTCTGAGGCTCTCGACCTGACCGGGGCTGCTCGAGCAGGATGAGAGAGAAACAAGAGCAGAACAGTGCAGAACAGAAGAGGGACTCCTCCAATCCTCCTCTCCCTAAAAGGCCCAAAACGGGTGGGAGGTGCCTTTTCAAGACCGACAGGGTAAGTGTGCCCTTAGACACACACATTTTCCCAAACTCTGAAATGTTTCAATCAAAAATTGATGCCATATACTCTATGTATTTATCTCTATGTGCCCTCTGAAGAGGGGCTCCTTCAGACCGAGAGAAACAAAAGTGAGTTATTTTCAGTTGATTCACACCTTTTTAATTTTCCTTTCTAAATGAATGAAAACATATTTGAGCTCTTATTTTTATTTTTCCAGGTGCAGAAGGCCTCAAGTCTGCAGACCACCAAAGAGCCGTCTGTTGGAAAACCATCTTCCTCAAATCATTTCTGTCATGCTGCGAGAACAAGGGTAAATAGAAACCGTTAAGACAAAGCACAGTAGCAAAAGACTTTCCTAAGTCACTTATTTGTATTAATTTATGTTTAATACAGTATCAGGTGAAGCGTTGCCCACAGTGGAGTCCCCTGATCTGCCAGGCGGCCAAAGGAGGATGTGGAGAGCGGTCGGTTGGAAGATGATATGGGTCTGTTTGAGGCGTTGGATCTGTCGGTGAAAGTGGAGGAGAAGGGTCTTTCAGACAAAGTGAAGGATCTTTTGTTTTGCCACCTTACCAAGTGCAGGCTAATGAAACTGTTCAACTGAAAAAGATGCACCTATACATATATGGAGAGACCATTAAGTCGATTAACATAACTGGTCTGTTTCAAACCAAATAGAACATACTTTCTCAGTTTAAATTTGAATTGTCACCAAAACTACCGAACCAAAGGCATGTTGTGTAAAGTAAGTTTTATCAACACATTTCTGTATTTATCCATTTCTTACACAATTACATACCGTCTTACCTTGTTTCTTACATTTACTCTATTTCTTGTCATTCTGTCACTCCAATTCAAATAAAATTTATCGATCGGGGTTTATTTTACATTAGTTGGAGGGTGGTTTGTTGACAACAAGTTTTTGTAGTTTTAAGTTGGAGTGAGAATAAATGATTAAATAGTTTTCTTTTCTTTGTTATATTTACTCCGGTTGGAGGTCAAATAAGATTCTATCATTAAAGGGTCTCGCACCTGCAAACCGTGCCTTCTCTAATTGAAATACATACAATGTCCCCTGTAAAGAACTGGCTTTGCCGAGGGTCTAGAAGGCAGCTTCTCCCCTCTGGTAGGCGCTACAGAGCACTGTTGGCCAAAACCAACAGATTCAGGAACAGTTTCTACCCACAAGCCATCTCTCTGAACAGCTGACTTCCTACCCACAGTGTCAGGTTCAATTCTAGTCAATAACCCAGTAATCACTCTCTCTACAGCACCTGTTTACTGGTTCCACTTATTATTCTACTTAGTATGATTCATCATTCTCATATTTCATTTATTATTTACTCATCATTCCCATTCTCACATCTCTCTTATTTGTTATTTATTCATCATCTCATTTCCTATTTTTAGAACTGTCCATAATGTTCATACTGTTCATATAATAACATACTATTTATCCCAGTATCCTTGCACTATGCTCCATATTTAAATTTTTGTTCTGTTTAGTGTATGTATATATTAGTGTGTATATTTTTGGTTGCTTTGTATGTAAGCAGTGTGAGCGAACAATGCTCCAAAAAATAAAATTCCTCGTATGTGTCCTCATACCTGGCAATAGAGCTGATTCTGAGTTAAACTTCCATCATGGTACAGCCTCTGTGAGTCTCCCAGTCGACTTTGAAGCTTATTGTAGCTCAAATGACTGTTCCTTACATTAAAGGGTCTCGCACCAGCAAACCGGGCCTTCTCTAATTGAAATACATACAATGTTGGGCCTGCACATGTTATTCAGTGCCCCCCTCATATTTGCAGTCGAATTGTGTCCCTTCCCGTCGGGCTACAGGGACCGGGCAAGACCTCAGCTGCGCGGCGGCGACCGCGAGTCGATACGTCCAAATTTGGCCAAACTGGTCTCGATCTGGCAAATAAAGCCACCTGAGCAACAGGTTTCAGTGAGGCCTTTGTGACCTTTATAGTATAATAGGGCATTTAAAGAGCTTTAAATGGATTTACACCCTGGATTGAGCTGCAGTGTTTTCAGCCTCTGTGAGTCTCGCGGTTGAGTTTGAAGATGATTATAAATCAAATGACCGTTCCTAGCATGAAAGGGTTTACACCTACAACTTGGGTCTTTTTTGCATTGAAATAAATATGAAGGTGGGCCTCAGGGGCCTCCTGCATGATGTGGTTTTAATAAACTGGTAAAGTAGTCAGAGTTGTCTCAATACATTTAATTTGTAGCTAAAATTTCAAAGAAATAATTATTTAGTATTTTTTTAAGGGCACCAGCCCCTAGCCCTAAAAATTCTGTGTTCGCCCCTGCAGCCACTAGTTGCACGTGGGAGGGGCCATCCAGGTGGATCAGAGAGCGAGAGGAGTTAGCAGCAGAGGAGAGCTTGACTTTTTGAGGTAATTAACTAACCAAATTACGTTTTTTTAACTAACAGGTACTGATTTTGTGATGTTACAGTTGTTTTTTTGTCGAAGTTATTTCAGAAAATTAAGCTATAAAGTGCTTTTGCAGGTTCCTGTAAGTTTTATTGACGTTTTTGGCTTGGTAGGATGGCAGTCAACACATGGCTCTAAATTACAGTTCTTAATTGTTCAATAAGTCGTTTTCACGTCGTGTTTGGGTCGTTTGCACGTCATTAAACACATTAATGAAAGTTAAGACGTACTTAATTGTTCAATAAGTCGTTTTCACGTCGTGTTTGGGTCGTTTGCACGTCATTAAACACATTAATGAAAGTTAAGACGTACTTAATTGTTCAATAAGTCGTTTTTACGTCGTGTTTGGGTCGTTTGCACGTCATTAAACACATTAATGAAAGTTAAGACGTACTTAATTGTATAATAAGTCGTTTTCACGTCGTGTTTGGGTCGTTTGCACGTCATTAAACACATTAATGAAAGTTGAGAAGTACTTCATTGTTTTAGGCGTCATTTTTGATGCGTTTTTGCTTTCCACTGTGGTAAGGGGTTGGTTGAACACATGTCATAGCAGACCATTTAACACGTGAATGCGTCATTTTCCGGGACTTTCAGCAGACGCTGGAGGGAGGGTCGTGCACGTGGATGAGAGGTGCGCGTGGATGAGAGGAGCAATTAGTGTGCAGAGAGACAGCAGCAGCGTTTGGCAGAGGAGAGCTTGATGTTTGAGGTATTAAACACCCCAAATTACGTTTTTTTAACTAACCGGTACTGATTTTGTGATGTTAGTTGTTTTTTGTCGAAGTTATTTCAGAAAATTAAGCTATAAAGTGCTTTTGCAGGTTCCTGTAAGTTTTATTGACGTTTTTGGCTTGGTAGGATGGCAGTCAACACATGGATCTAAATTACAGTTCTTAATTGTTTAATAAGTCGTTTTCACGTCGTGTTTGGGTCGTTTGCACGACATTTAACACATTAATGAAAGTTGAGAAGTACTTCATTGTTTTAGGCGTCATTTTTGATGCGTTTTTGCTTTCCACTGTGGTAAGGGGTTGAACACATGTCATAGCAGACCATTTAACACATGAATGGAAATTAATAGTGTTTAATGTACACATGATGTGGTAATTTATTATTTATTTATTTAAATGGGTTTTTTGTGGTTGGTGCACTGTCAATGAAGTCAGAATTAACATATTCTCAAGCATTACATCATATAAATATAATTTAAAATTCAACATGTTTCCCAATTACAACATTAACACATTGGGACCTCTGAATTGAAATAAAGTACTGAGATATATCAATTTATCTTGGCCTAATTTGATATAAGCTAATTAATTCATATATCTAAAAACACGTTCTATTGTGCTTTTTGTTTCCGTTTACAGAGAGCAAGTTATGAGGATGGATGGTGAGGAGGCTTCAACCCACAGGCCCAGAGTGGGCAGGTCAGGGCACAAATGTCCAATCTGCAGGCTGGAATACACTGATCTGATGCAACACTTAAGATTAGGGAAAAGGTGGCCAACAAAGCTGAGCTGGACCTATTGTGCAAGCTGTCCCACAGACAGTAAGTGTGTTATGTAATGTATTTATGTACATATGTGTATCTATGTATCTTTAGAACTACTTCATAGCTTAAATATGGGTTTGAAATTCATGCTATTACTAGCATTTACTATCTCCGAGTCCTATGTGTTTTAAACAGATTGGAGCTCAAAGAGTTTCTAACATTAAAGGATTTCACACGTAGAATCCGGGTCTTTTCCCATTGAAATACATTAGCTGGTCCCCAGCGGCCTCCTGACCTTTTGATAGAACTCTTTGCTGTCTAATTTTCATCTTGGGCTCCTCATCCAATAAAAATATTAAACATTTTTCCTGTAAATGTACCAGAAGTGCAGGAACGTTACATTAGAGGGTCCAAATGGTAGAAACTGGGTCTTTTACCATATAAACACATAGGAAGTTGGTCCTCCAGTTGGTTTCATGTTTTGTGTCGCTTTTTCAATTTCCTTTTGTATTTGGAATCTGTCTGTTGTCTTTGGTCATGTCTTGTTCTACTTTCTGCTGTTTTTTCCCTCCTTGATGTGTTTCACCTGTTCCAGCTTGTTACACTCACTGTATTTTATTTGTACTTAATTGCTAATCTTCCTATATACTGAAAGTGTAGGCAGTCAATCTTTTTGCCTCTATTTCTACAGTTTCTCAGCCAACTTGGATTGCCCGGTCTGACTGTCCAGCCTAATGATCTTCCTTGATTCACACAAGCACTTGCAGAAAATGCACAAGCTGGAAGTAGAGGCGCAGTAGAATAAGTGTAAGGAGTAGATCAAAGGGAGCAGGATGACGAGGAAGGCGTAGTAGAGGAACAGGAGCAGGATGAGAGAGAAACAAGAGCAGAACAGTGCAGAACAGAAGAGGGACTCCTCCAATCCTCCTCTCCCTAAAAGGCCCAAAACGGGTGGGAGGTGCCTTTTCAAGACCGACAGGGTAAGTGTGCCCTTAGACACACACATTTTCCCAAACTCTGAAATGTTTCAATCAAAAATTGATGCCATATACTCTATGTATTTATCTCTATGTGCCATCTGAAGAGGGCTCCTTCAGACCGAGAGAAACAAAAGTGAGTTATTTTCAGTTGATTCACACCTTTTTAATTTTCCTTTCTAAATGAATGAAAACATATTTGAGCTCTTATTTTTATTTTTCCAGGTGCAGAAGGCCTGCAGACCACCAAGGTGTCCTCGCAGCATGACAGAAATGATTTGAGGAAGATGGTTTTCCAACAGACGGCTCTTTTGGAGAACAAGGGTAGAGAGACAGCAGCAGCGTTTGGCAGAGGAGAGCTTGATGTTTGAGGTATTAAACACCCCAAATTACGTTTTTAACCAACAGGTACTGATTTTGTGATTTTTGTCGAAGTTATTTCAGAAAATTAAGATATAAAGTGCTTTTGCAGGTTCCTGTAAGTTTTATTGACGTTTTTGGCTTGGTAGGATGGCAGTCAACACATGGATCTAAATTACAGTACTTAATTGTTTAATAAGTCGTTTTCACGTCGTGTTTGGGTCGTTTGCAACACATTAATGAAAGTTGAGAAGTACTTCATTGTTTTAGGCGTCATTTTTTATGCATTTTTGCTTTCCACTGTGGTAAGGGTTGAACACATGTCATAGCAGACCATTTAACACATGAATGGAAATTAATAGTGTTTAATGTACACATGATGTGGTAATTTATTTATTTATTTAAATGGGTTTTTTGTGGTTGGTGCACTGTCAATGAAGTCAGAATTGACATATTCTCAAGCATTACATCATATAAATATAATTTAAAATTCAACATGTTTCCCAATTACAACATTAACACATTGGGACCTCTGAATTGAAATAAAGTACTGAGATATATCAATTTATCTTGGCCTAATTTGATATAAGCTAATTAATTCATATATCTAAAAAAAAAAACGTTCTATTGTGCTTTTTTTGTTTCCGTGTTCAGAGAGCAAGTTATGAGGATGGATGTCGAGCGTCAACCCACAGCAAACCTGCCAGCCATTCAGCAGTAACAGTTGTTTAGCAAAAACAAGCCAGTTTTAAGGACTCCGTCCCTTACTGCAAGAACTGTAGTATCCTTGCTGCTGAGCTGAAGGTGGTTAAAGAGCTCCTGGAAGCCGAAGTAGAACAGAACGATGAACTCAAACAGTTGTACTCTTCAACCAGCCGAGAAAAGGTGAGCATTGTTATTCCTCAAGTGAGCGTTTTACATTGAAGGGTCCCAATGCTAGAAGTTGGATATTTTACCATTGAAACATTGGATGGATATAATGCAGTGCAATATGACAAAATAAGCTGATATTTTCCAATTTCAGGCAGTGAAGTACAAGAGGCGCTAGTTGTTTTCACCATCAAAGGGCTGCAATACTGTAAGGATTAGGTGTAAGTGTAAGGAGTAGCAGTAAGGGACGGAGTCCTTAAAACTGGCTTGTTTTTCCCCAAACAACTGTGTTACTGGTGAATGGCTGGCAGGTTTGCACAAGGGCGTCGCGCTGGCGGAATGATTAGCAGACGGCTCAGCGGCGGATGGGGCCTCTACCTCACTGTCAGGAGGGACTGAGGAAGGTCCTCCAACTTCCTTCTGATCCCCTCTTCTATAGAGAATCCTCTCACCTACTCCTTACACTTACACCTACTCCCCCCTCTACTTCCAGCTTGTGCACTTTCTGCACGTGCTTGTCCAGCCTAATGTTCTTCATTGATTCACACAGTCGGACCGGGCAATCCAAGTTGGCTGAGAAACTGTAGAAATAGAGGCAAAAAGATTGACTGCCTACACTTTTCAGTATATAGGTCTCGTTTGAGCTCCAATCAGCTTAAAACACAGTGGACTCTGAGATAGTAATATCATGAATTTCCAACCCATATTTAAGCTATGAAGTAGTTCTAAAGATACATAAATGTACATTGGAGGCCCAACTTCCTATGTATTTATATGGTAAAAGACCCAACTTGTACTTGTGTAATCCTTCAATGTTAGAAACTTATTTGAGCTCCAATCTGTTTAAAACACATAGGACTCAGAGATAGTAAATGCTAGTAATAGCATGAATTTCAAACACATATTTAAGCTATGAAGTAGTTCTAAAGATACATAAATACACATATGTACATAAATACATTACATAACACACTTACTGTCTGTGGGACAGCTTGCACAGTAGGTCCAGCTCAGTTTTGTTGGCCACCTTTTCCACTAATCTCAAGTGTTGCATCAGATCAGTGTATTCCAGCCTGCAGATTGGACATTTGTGCCCTGACCTGCCCACTCTGGGCCTGTGGGTTGAAGCCTCCTCACCATCCATCCTCATAACTTGCTCTCTGTTAACAGAAACAAAAAGCACAATAGAGCGTGTTTTTAGATATATCAATTAGCTGATATCAAATTAGGCCAAGATAAATTGATATATCTCAGTACTTTATTTCAATTGAGAGGCCCCCCCCATGTGTCAATGTTGTAATTGGGAAACATGTTGAATTTTAAATTTATATGATGTAATGCTTGAGAATATGTTAATTTTGACTTCATTGACAGTGCAACAACCACATAAAACCCATTTAAATAAATAATAAATTA
>JABXJD010000356.1:565000-600050 GCA_013375575.1 Percina caprodes | reverse complement strand
TTCATCCTGCTACGTCTGCTGTGCCTTGTAATGCCGCACAGTGCCTGCTATGCATGAACTACTACAAAGAACTACTACAAACTACTACTTTTTCTTTGGTTACTGCCACTCTTCATTCTAACCCCAACCGGCCGTCAGACACGCCTACCAAGCCTGGGTCTGGGTCTGTCCCAGGTTTCTGCCTAAAGGAAGTTTTCCTCGCCACTGTCGCACTGTTGCTTGCTCTGGAGGAAACTACTAGAACTGTTGGGTTCTTGTAAATTCTGGAGTGTAGTCTAGACCTACTCTATCTGGTCTAGACCAACTCTATCTGTAAAGTGTCTCGAGATAACTCTTGTTATGAATTAATACTATAAATGAATTGAATTGAATTATGAACGCTTTGAGAGAAGCCAATAGAATCTAATAGAGATAAACGCAGTTGCCGGGGGCCAGCTACCAGAGGCTAACTTAGGCTCAGGCCGGCCCGCACCGACTACCGGGGTGGTTAGCTACAGTAACTAACGACTGATCTATCATGGTGTAGATCCGGACTTGTAACTCACTAAGCCTCGCCTCCATGTCTATAAATAAACTACACTTGTTACACATCCCATTGTCGCTAAAGGAGGCAGAGGAGTAACTAAACATCTCACACATCGAGCAAGAGAAAGTAGGAGGGAGACGACATAGCTAACTGTTAACCTAAAGTCGCTAGCAGCTAAACTAAAGTAGCCTACGGTAGCGTTAGCTACCAAGTGTTCAAAACAACTGTTATTTAACAAAAGTCGCTGACAAATGAAAAGATCTGAGAGTGCTTAGGCAGAACTACTATAAGAATAAGTGTTTAGCGGACAGTTAGCCGCTGTAATAGCAAATTTAACAAATTGAACTGGTATTTAGTGAGCAGCAACACGCTACCAACACGCTACCAACACACAAGCACGGAAACGGAAATGAGTCGGGTATGCAAAACGTCCTTTAAAAGACGTGAGGGAAGGATATCTGAGGGACAATTTGTAGGCCGCAGACTCTGAACTACCTTAGACAGTGAGGAGAGTGATACAGGCTCAAACTGGTTAAAGACAGCTGAGTATGTAGGAGGGACTGAAGGGTCTATGGCAAAGGAGGTTGGTAAAGATCTAAGCACAGAAATCTTTCCAATAAAAAATGTTTTAAAATCTTCGCATAATGTAAGTGTGGCCACGATTTGAGCTGCATTGCTAGGATTTATAAGGGAGTTAAGATTTTTGAAGAGAAGCTGGGGCCTATGATTATTGTTGGAGACAATGTTGGATATGAATTTAGTTTTAGCGATTTTTACAGCTCTCTGATAGCTTGCAAGGCAGTCTTTAAGAATTTCTAGGGAGACCTGGAGCTGGTCTTTTTTCCATTTCCTTTCAGCTGGTCTACAGATACGCCTAAGAGAGCGGGTTGTGTTATTTAGCCATGGTTCTGAGGATGGCTTTAGGAGTTTAATTTTAAAAGGAGCAACAGAGTCCATGATGTCAGTGCAGGTGGAGCCAAAGGAGGAAATTAGCTCATCAGCACTGAGACCACAGCCACCATCCAAGTTACAGAGTTTAGATTCTTTAAAAGCATTTGCAAACTGCAGCGTAGTTGAAGGGATGATCACACGCTGAAGGCGAGTAGGATGACAAGCTGCGATGCTGGAGCAGGGGATGGTAGCAGTGAACAGAACAGGCAAATTATTGGATATACCGGTGTTACAGATTTCCTTAATATGGACACAGAAACCGTGTGAAAGTACCAGGTCCAATGTGTGACCTTTTTCATGTGTCGGGCCAGTCACTAACTGGTTAAGATTGAATGAATCAGTAAGAGTCATAAAATCTTTGGCCAAAGGATACACAGCATACGTGAATATTAAAATCACCAACAATAAGAAGACAACCATATTTTAACACAATCACCGCCAGAAAATCCACAAAGTCAGTTATAAAATCCTTGTTGAACTTTGGAGGGCAATATACAATCACGCACAACGCAGGAAAAGGATGGTTGAACTCGAAAAGTTGCAGTTCGAAGCTAGCAAAGATGTCACTGGAAGTCTGTTGGCAGTGGAAAGTGGATTTAAAAACAGCCGCTAGACCTCCACCACTCCCAGTGGTCCATGGGGAACTGAGAAAAGTACAGTCGGGAGGAAGAAGTTCTGAGAAAGGTCTAAACTCACCAGCATGGAGCCAGGTTTCCCTCAATAGCATAAAATCAAATTCCTGAGAGGAGAAGAAGTCATTGAGCAGGAACGTCTTGTTTGCTAGTGATCAAGCGTTGATCAGGGCCATGCAAAGGACAATCTCTCCACTGGCTGATGATGAAGCACAGCCCAGTGGCCGAAGGTTGTCGTGGTTCACGCTGCCTCCACGAGCCCGCATCCACCGGGGTACAGGAGCCTCGATCGATGGGTAGCCGACATCAGTTTGAGCGGGAGTAATATGACGGATCCACCGGCCTCTAAAGTCCGGTGAGTAGACAGCGGAGCGATGGTACCATCCATCGCTCCAGAGGCCAGGACTGATCGCATTGGTGGGCATCAGGTAGGCTTTGAATCTCACCAGTACACCTCCTCGCTTTACCCGTCTTCTAAGACGTTTCTTACGGGAATAGGCATTGGGTAAGCGCCGCAGGCCTATAGGTATCCTGGATAGGAAGGGAGGGAGATTTGAAGTTTGGTCTCCCAGATTGTATTTTGAAAGCAACGATTCCACTCAGGGTACCAGCTACAGGCTACAAGCTACAGGCTACCAGCTACAGGCTACCAGCTACAGGCTACCAGCTACAGGCTACAGGCTACAAGCTAAAGGCTACCAGCTACCAGCTACCAGCTACAAGCTACCAGCTACAAGCTACCAGCTACAGGCTACCAGCTACAAGCTATTAGCTACAGGCTACCAGCTACAGGCTACAGGCTACCAGCTACAGGCTACCAGCTACAGGCTACCAGCTACAGGCTACCAGCTACAGGCTACAGGCTACAGGCTACAAGCTAAAGGCTACCAGCTACCAGCTACAAGCTACCAGCTACAAGCTACCAGCTACAGGCTACCAGCTACAGGCTACCAGCTACAGGCTACAAGCTACAGGCTACCAGCTACAGGCTACCAGCTACAGGCTACAGGCTACAAGCTAAAGGCTACCAGCTACAAGCTACCAGCTACAAGCTACCAGCTACAGGCTACCAGCTACAAGCTACCAGCTACCAGCTACAGGCTACAAGCTACAGGCTACCAGCTACAGGCTACCAGCTACAGGCTACAGGCTACAAGCTAAAGGCTACCAGCTACAAGCTACCAGCTACAGGCTACCAGCTACAGGCTACAGGCTACAAGCTAAAGGCTACCAGCTACCAGCTACAAGCTACCAGCTACAAGCTACCAGCTACAGGCTACCAGCTACAAGCTACCAGCTACAGGCTACCAGCTACAGGCTACAGGCTACCAGCTACAGGCTACCAGCTACAGGCTACCAGCTACAGGCTACAGGCTACAGGCTACAGGCTACAGGCTACAAGCTAAAGGCTACCAGCTACCAGCTACAAGCTACCAGCTACAAGCTACCAGCTACAGGCTACCAGCTATAGGCTACCAGCTACAGGCTACAAGCTACAGGCTACCAGCTACAGGCTACCAGCTACAGGCTACAGGCTACAGGCTACAGGCTACCAGCTACAGGCTACCAGCTACAGGCTACCAGCTACAGGCTACCAGCTACCAGCTACAAGCTACCAGCTACAGGCTACCAGCTACAGGCTACAGGCTACAAGCTAAAGGCTACCAGCTACCAGCTACAAGCTACCAGCTACAAGCTACCAGCTACAGGCTACCAGCTACAAGCTACCAGCTACAGGCTACCAGCTACAGGCTACAGGCTACCAGCTACAGGCTACCAGCTACAGGCTACCAGCTACAGGCTACCAGCTACAGGCTACAGGCTACAGGCTACAGGCTACAGGCTACAAGCTAAAGGCTACCAGCTACCAGCTACAAGCTACCAGCTACAAGCTACCAGCTACAGGCTACCAGCTACAGGCTACCAGCTACAGGCTACAAGCTACAGGCTACCAGCTACAGGCTACCAGCTACAGGCTACAGGCTACAAGCTAAAGGCTACCAGCTACCAGCTACAAGCTACCAGCTACAAGCTACCAGCTACAGGCTACCAGCTACAAGCTACCAGCTACAGGCTACCAGCTACAGGCTACCAGCTACAGGCTACAAGCTACAGGCTTCCAGCTACAGGCTACGAGCTACAAGCTACCAGCTACAATCAGAATCAGAATCAGCTTTATTCGCCAGGTATGAGGACACATTAATTTGACTTAGGTTGGAGCAAGCCTCCGGGTGGCAGCTATGGAGCGCCACCACACGCTTTTCTCAAAAAAGAAAAAATGCAGACAGCAACATAGTACACATAACGTTACAACACAACACCACGGCACCACGTCACTGGAGGTCGCTGCGGAGGGGGCGGAGCTGGTGGTGGAGTCACTCTACTGGAAAAAGAGGATCCTGAGTTTTTTATGGATATTGATTAAAATCCTTGAATTAAAATGGAATTAAAGCCGCGGATGATTCTTACATTGCTGTACTGGATAGCGCTGTGTGCCTCTATTGGAATCGTCCCTCGTTGCCTCTCCGAGGGAGTGGAGCAAAACAAGCCATCAGCTGGCTGCGGTCATTCAACCCCAGCCTTTGTTCTTCACCTCTGGCACAGTGTAGTATCCACCTTTATATTATATTCAGTACATATCCACCTGTAAATCCTGTTCACAATACTTGTTATCCATATATTATATTTATAGGATAATCTAACTGTAAAATTCTGTTTATAATAGTATTAATTTCTATATTTATTCAGTACATATCCATCCTGCACTATGGAACCATTGTATATCTGCACTTACTGCTATTGCACTTCTGGTTAGACCCAAACTGCATTTCGTTGCCTTGTACCTGTACCTGTGTAATGACAATAAAGTTGAATCATCTAAATCTAAAATTAGAAGTGCAACGTCTAAGCTGTTTTATGGCTCTGCAAAATCATCTGGGGTCTCAAGGAGCAGCCCTTTTAAACCTGGCAGTTATCCACGACCGCTGGCATTGTAAACTGCCTAAACAGAGACTTTTGCTTATATTGCTGCTATTAAATATGTCATATGACACCCCTGAAAGCTTTAAATGCAGAAAGGGCCTGGGATTTTGTCATTTGAATGTTCGTAGTCTGGTTGGCAAAATAGATCTGGTTCATATCTGGGCTCTTTCAACCAATGCCGATGTTTTTGTTTTAAGTGAAACTTGGCTCAACAAATCTATTTCTGATAAGGATGTGTCTGTAGGTGGGTACAACTTATTAAGAACAGACAGACCTAAAAAGGGGGGAGGTGTTGCAATAAATGTGAAAAAGTCATTTCTCAAAATCAATAAGCAGACAATTTGAATTGTTGGCCCTTGACTTAGTTTATAAGAGTCTTCACATCACAGTAGTTGGTTGTTATAGACCCCCCTCAGCTGATAGTAGCACTCTTTCTTCTCTGAGAAAGTTTTTAACAAGTCTAATTTTATAATGAAATTGTCTTTTTAGGAGATTTTAATTGGGACTGGCTTTTGCCAATGTTTCAATCCTGTTTCAGGAAACAACATAGTACAATAGCAGCTGTTTCAAAAGTTGTTAATGACCTGGTCAAGACCTTGGACAATAAACAGCACTGTGCAGCACTGTTTATTGATTTGTCAAAAGCTTTGGACACAGCAGACCATGGAATACTCCTTCAAAGACTCACCTCTACTGGACTATCAGAACATAAAATACTCCTTCAAAGACTCACCTCTACTGGACTATCAGAACATAAAATACTCCTTCAAAGACTCACCTCTACTGGACTATCAGAACCACCAGTGGGATGGTTCAACAGTTACCTATCAGGGAGAACACAATGTGTGCAAGTACACGGCCTCACTTCAAAAGGGTTCCTCAAGGCTCAATCCTTGGGCGTATTCTTTTTATCATTTATACAAACAACCTCTGCAATAATATAAAAAATGCAAACTATATATATATATATATATATATATATATATATATATATATATATTAGGTCAAGCAATCACAAATTTACAGTCCGCTTTTAACATCTTGCAATATAATCTGACTTCTTTAAAATTGGTTCTAACCTCTAAAAAAACTAAAGTCATGACTTTCACTGGGAAAATCAACTAAAAACAATGTCCCAACCATGTGTACACTTTCTGGTACAGAAATTGAAGAAGTGTCACATTACAAATACTCGGGTATTACCATTGACCAATCACTGTCTTTTACATTGCATGTCCAACATTTGATTAAAAAACTTAAATTGAAGTTACGTTTTATCTTTAGAATCACGTCCTGTTTATCATTTGAAGAAATAAAACTTGTTAATGCAACGTTCTTGTCTGTCTTCGACTACGGTGATATTTTTTACATGCATTCAACCTCCCAGTGTCAATGCTGTGGACACTGTGTTTTATGGAGCTTTGAGATTTATCCATCCATCCATCCATCCATCCATCCATCCATCTTCCTCCGCTTATCTGGTATCAGGTTGCGGGGGCAGCAGCTCCAGTAGGGGACCCCAAACTTCCCTTTCCCGAGCCACATCAACCAGCTCCAACTTGGGGATCCCGAGGTGTTCCCAGGCCAGGTTGGAGATATAATCTTTCCACCTAGTCCTGGGTCTTCCCCGAGGCCACCTCCCAGCTGGACGTGCCTGGAACACCTCCCTAAGGAGGTGCCCAGGAGGCATCCTTACCAGATGCCCGAACCACCTCAACTGGCTCCTTTCGACGCGAAGGAGCAGCGGCTCTACTCCGAGCTCCTCTTGGATGACTGAGCTTCTCACCCTATCTCTAAGGGAGACGCCAGCCACCCTCCTGAGGAAACCCATTTCGGCCGCTTGTACCCTTGATCTCGTTCTTTTGGTCATGACCCAGCCTTCACGACCATAGGTGAGGGTAGGAACGAAAATTGCCCGGTAGATCGAGAGCCTTGCCTTCTGGCTCAGCTCCATTTTCGTCACAACGGTGCAATAAACGGAATGTAATACCGCACCAGCTGCTCCGATTCTCGGACCAATCTCACGCTCCATGGTCCCCTCACTCGCGAACAAGACCCCAAGGTATTTAAACTCCTTCACTTGGGGTAAGGACTCACTCCCTACCAGAAGAAAGCAATCCATCGGTTTCCTGCTGAGAACCATAACCTCAGATTTAGAGGTGCTGATCCTCATCCCAGCCGCTCCACACTCGGCTGCAAACCGATCCAGTGAGTGCTGAAGGTCACAGACCGATGAAGCCATCAGGACCACATCATCTGCAAAAAGCAGCGATGAGATCCCAAGCACACCGAACTGCAACCCTTCCCCGCCCCGACTACGCCTGGATATCCTGTCCATTAATATTACAAACAGGATTGGTGACAAAGCGCAGCCCTGGCGGAGGCCAACCCTCAGCTGGAACAAGTCCGACTTACTGCCGAGAACCAGGACACAGCTCTCGCTTTGGTCATACAGAGATTGGATGGCCCTGAGAAGGGACCCCCTCACCCCATACTCCCGCAGCACCTCCCACAATTTCTTCCGGGGTACCCGGTCATACACCTTCTCCAGATCCACAAAACACATGTAGACTGGTTGGGCATACTCCCAGGCCCCCCTCCAAGATCCTTGCGAGAGTGAAGATCTGATCCGTTGTTCCACGGCCAGGACGGAATCCGCATTGTTCCTCTTCAATCCGAGGTTCGACAATCACCCGAACCATGCTTTCCAGCACCTTGGAGTAGACTTTACCAGGGAGGCTGAGAAGTGTGATACCCCTGTAATTGGCACCCTCTGGTCCCCCTTTTTGAAGAGGGGAACCACCAACCCGGTCTGCCACTCCTTAGGCACCGTCCCAGACTTCCATGCAATGTTGAAGAGGCGTGTCAACCAAGACATCCCCTCCACACCCAGAGCTTTCAGCATTTCTGGATGGATCTCATCAATCCCTGGGGCTTTGCCGCTGTGGAGTTGTTTGACTACCTCAGCAACTTCCACCAGGGAAATTGACGACAATCCCCCATCATCCTCCAGCTCTGCCTCTATTACAGAGGGTGTGTCAGCTGGATTTAGGAGTTCCTCAAAGTGCTCCTTCCACCACTCTATTACCTCCCCAGTTGAGGTCAACAACGTCCCATCCTTACTGTATACAGCTTGGATGATTCCTCACTTCCCCCTCCTGAGGTGGCGAACGGTTTTCCAGAAGCACCTTGAGACCGACTGAAAGTCCTTCTCCATGTCTTCTCCAAACTTCTCCCACACCCGCTGCTTTGCCTCTGTCACGGCAGAGGCTGCAGTCCTTCGTGCCTGTTGGTACCTTGCAACTGCCTCCGGAGTCCTCCGGGATAACATATCCCGGAAAGACTCCTTCTTCAGTCGGACGGCTTCCCTGACCACCGGTGTTCGTGGGTTACCGCCCCTTGAGGCACCCAAGACCCTAAGATCACAGCTCGCCGCCGCAGCTTCAGCAATGGAAACTTTGAACATTGTCCACTCAGGTTCAATGCCCCCAGCCTCCACAGAGATGCCCGAAAAGGGGCCTCCTACAGACGTTCCCAATTTACCCGCACTACGCGTTTGGGCTTACCAGGTTTGGCCAGAGTCCTCCCCCATCCCCTGACCCAACTCACCACCAGTTGACAGCTCTGGCCCTCTCTTCACCCGAGTGAACATATGGCCTCAGATCAGATGAAACAATTATTAAATTGACCTTTGGCCTAGGGTGCTCTGGTACCACGTATACTTATGAGCACCCAAGGGTGCTCTGGTACTACGTACACTTATGAGCATCCCTATGTTCGAACAGGGTGTTTGTGATGGACAATCCATGACTAGCACAGAAGTCCAACAACAGACCATGGAGGCCGTAGCTCCCAATCACGCCTCTCCAAGTATCGCCATCATCACCCACATGTGCGTTGAAGTCCCCCAGCAGAACTATTTACCTGGAAGTGTCCCTGTATTTACCTGGAAGTGTCTCTGTGTCTATGTATTTACCTGGAAGTGTCCCTGCATTTATCTGGAAGTGTCTCTGTGTCTATGTATTTACCTGGAAGTGTCTCTGTGTCTATGTTTCTACCTGGAAGTGTCTCTGTATTTACCTGGAAGTGTCTCTGTGTCTATGTATTTACCTGGAAGTGTCTCTGTGTCTCTGTATTTACCTGGAAGTGTCTCTGTGTCTATGTTTCTACCTGGAAGTGTCTCTGTATTTACCTGGAAGTGTCTCTGTGTCTATGTATTTACCTGGAAGTGTCTCTGTGTCTACGTCTCTACCTGGAAGTGTTTCTGTATTTACCTGGAAGTGTCTCTGTTTCTATGTATTTACCTGGAAGTGTCTCTGTGTCTATGTATTTACCTAGAAGTGTATCTGTGTCCCTGTATTTACCTGGAAGTGTCTCTGTGTCTCTGTATTTACCTGGAAGTGTCTCTGTGTCTCTGTATTTACCTGGAAGTGTTTCTGTGTCTCTGTATTTACCTGGAAGTGTATCTGTGTCCCTGTATTTACCTGGAAGTGTTTCTGTGTCTATGTATTTACCTGGAAGTGTATCTGTGTCCCTGTATTTACCTGGAAGTGTTTCTGTGTCTATGTATTTACCTGGAAGTGTATCTGTGTCCCTGTATTTACCTGGAAGTGTCTCTGCATTTACCTGGAAGTGTCTCTGTATTTACCTGGAAGTGTCTCTGTCTCTGTATTTACCTGGAAGTGTCTCTGTGTCTGTTTCTACCTGGAAGTGTCTCTGTATTTACCTGGAAGTGTCTCTGTGTCTACCTGGAAGTGTCTCTGTATTTACCTGTAAGTGTCTCTGTATTTACCTGGGAGTGTCTCTGTTTCTACCTGGAAGTGTCTCTGTATTTACCTGGAAGTGTCTCTGTATTTCCCTGGAAGTGTCTCTGTGTCTATGTATTTACCTGGAAGTGTCTCTGTGTCTATGTATTTACCTGGAAGTGTCTCTGTGTCTACCTGGAAGTGTCTCTGTGTCTATGTATTTACCTGGAAGTGTCTCTGTGTCTGTCTCTTCTTGGAAGTGTCTCTGTATTTAACTGCAAGTGTCTCTGTGTCTATGTCTCTACCTGGAAGTGTCTCTGTATTTCCCTGGAAGTGTCTATGTATTTACCTGGAAGTGTCTCTGTGTCTATGTCTCTACCTGGAAGTGTCTCTGTGTCTCTGTGTCTCTGTATTTATCTGAAAGTGTCTCTGTGTCTATGTATTTACCTGGAAGTGTCTCTGTGTCGATGTATTTACCTGGAAGTGTCTATGTGTCTCTGTATTTACCTGGAAGTGTCTCTGTGTCACTGTATTTATCTGAAAGTGTCTCTGTGTCTATGTATTTACCTGGAAGTGTCTCTGTGTCGATGTATTTACCTGGAAGTGTCTCTGTGTCTCCGTATTTACCTGGAAGTGTCTCTGTGTCTATGTATTTACCTGGAAGTGTCTCTGTGTTTACCTGGAAGTGTCTCTGTGTCTCTGTGTCTATGTCTCTACCTGGAAGTGTCTCTGTGTCCATGTTTCTACCTGGCAGTGTCTCTGTGTCTATCTTTCTACCTGGAAGTGTCTCTTTGACACCGTGCTTTTGCCACTTGCAAGGACACTTTTTTATCCTGGGTAAATAAAGGTTTGAATGAATGAATGAATGAATGTAAATGATGTTTGATTTTTATGACATACTATAATATGATTTTTGACTTTTTTGAAATACTACACTAAATATGAGGAAATCCAGTGTGGCATTGCTGTTTTTCGGGGAGCAACGAGGTGCCGACTTCCCTTTTCTGAGCAGATGAACTTCCTGTTTCCCTGCAGAAAAAGGAAGTGACACATGGACACAGTGTGTGTGCACCCAGCGTGGTCGTGCACGGCTTTACTGCTTGTACTGGACAGGTGAATACACGTAGTCGAGCTTCAGATGGACTAACAAGGCTACAGTCATCCAGCAGAGAGGCACCAAAAAGAAACAATCCCCCACAGTCCCTTACTTTGGTTCACTTCCTGTCTCTGATGCTGGGGTTACACGTCAGGCTCCGCCTCCTTCACAACGCACACAGACAGAAGGACCTTGGTGCGTTCAGGGGACTGATTTCAGCCAGAATTAAAGTCTGACTTTGACTCTTAAGAGCAATAGATGAATCCATTACTGAACTATGGCACAGTATTAGGGACACACATGTATTTATGTTTGCAGTTTAAAGATTAAAAGAACTTTTCTGTCACAATTTAAAAACTGACTTTAAATTCAAATACATTTTTCACATGTGGCCCTACTCCTCCATGTAAATATTCACTACTTTCATCATCGTAAACCCACCAGACTCCATATAAATAATCACTACTTTTAGTGTGTATAGAGCAGCATATCTCCACCAGACTCCATGTAAATAATCACTACTTTTATCATCGTAAAACTCACTTCATTCAAAGTTGACAGAAACTAAATAAAACTACCAAAAGCCGTCTTGGTTCATCTTTCCACTGTTCCAACAATCACCACTCTGGTCTGGTTGGAATAAACTCTTAATTCACCCATTTACATGTAGAGATATGCTGCTCTATACACGCTAAAAGTAGTGATTATCTACATGGAGTCTGGTGGAGATATGCTGCTCTATACACGCTAAAAGTAGTGATTATTTACATGGAGTCTGGTGGAGATATGCTGCTCTATACACGCTAAAAGTAGTGATTATTTACATGGAGTCTGGTGGAGATATGCTGCTCTATACACGCTAAAACTAGTGATTATTTACATGGAGTCTGGTGGAGATATGCTGCTCTATACACGCTAAAAGTAGTGATTATTTACATGGAGTCTGGTGGAGATATGCTGCTCTATACACGCTAAAAGTAGTGATTATTTAGTCTGGTGGGTTTGGTGGTGGTGATTTCAGGACTCTTTCATGTTGAACTAAAAGGATTGTATTAAAAAAAAACATGCAAAAATAGCGTGCAGGTGGAAACAAACTGAATTTACCCTTATGCTTTTAATCAGTTATCAGTTTGAATAAACAGATTTAAAAAGGAGAAAATAATGTCTGAAGTGAGATAGTCAACGCTGACGTTTACAAGGAGCACCTGAACGCACCGGCAGACATGTTAAGGGCCCTCTGGCAGGGGGCGGGGCCTGAGGTGTGACACAGCCAGCGCCATATTGCACAACCAATCAGCTGCCTCCTTCGGCTGCTGAGTCTCCAAAGTGTCCAAAGGATTATTGATAAGGCATCCATTCTGATCAAAAACTACTTCCTGTTCCCAAAGAGTCTGTCCTTTTCAAAATAAAAGCAGATGAAAACAGAAATCAACACAGTTGAGAGTTTGTGCTTCAGTCTGTCAGAGTCAGGGCGGATCCATCATGTCTTTCATATAATGAATGATTTAACAATTATCATCTCTTTGTTTCTGTGTCACCAAACCAGGAACAACAACAAATCCCGACAAACTGTCTTCAGCGGTGAAACTCAATGAAAATCTGCAGAAATTGGCAGAATTTAGCAGAAATTGGCAAAATTTAGCAGAAATTAGCAGAATTTAGCAGAAATTTGCAGAATTTAGCAGAAATTTAGCCGTTTTTCTGCTCGGCGTGGAGATGTTACATTATGAGTTTTATTAGATTTGTTTTAAATCTGCAGAAAACCATCGTTGAAAACAGTTTGATTCTTTTTCATAATGAAGATTTCTTTTGATTCCCTTTGACAGATGAGTCTGAGCATCACAGGTTTTATCATTCATTTAAGGTTTGATCAGCACACCCACATTAAGCAGATTATTTGAATATAAATAGCTGAAGGAAGCTGAATATCTCTGAGTTGTGGACATAAGACGTGAAGACGTCCTCTTGGCTTTGGGGACACGGATCCACATTTCAGAGACAGAACTACTCATCCATTCATCCAGGAAACAGTCCCGCGGACCCTCCGGTGTGTTCAGTTCTGGTCCAATCACAGACCAGAGCCCTGATCAGCTCACAGACTCTCAGGACGGCGCTCTGCAGTCTGTACCTGTGCAGTCTGTGTTTGGACAGGGCCCCGCCCCCTCAGCCCCCTCCTGCCCTCTGATTGGAGGTTCTTCTCCTGTGGCTTTAATTTCTATTGAAACAACATTCAAATCTTCAACTCCTGCTCCTTTTTCTGCGCTTTCTTCTACTATTTTGCTCTGTCTGTCTCTGTCTCTGTCTCCTCCTTCTACTTCCCCTGGTCCTCCTCTTCTGTCTCCTCCCAGTTCTCCTCCGTCCATCCAGGCCTCTGCCACCACGCCCGCGGCGTCTCCGGCAGTGCTCAGGCCTTCGGTAAAGATGGCCGCCGTCTGAGAGACCCAGTTCAGCTCTGCCTTCACCTCTCCGGCTCCTGAAGGCGGGCTGGCGTTTGGCTCGCTGTGCGGCGTCTGCGGGGCGGCATTTGGATCCGTGTTCTCCGGTCCTGGTTCCGTCCCAGCAGCTGTAGTGGCAGCGTTGTTGTTGAGGTTGTCCTGCAGAACCTGTGCCTGGTTGTTGGCTGGCTGACCCGCTGGCTGACCAGCCTGCTGATCCGGCTGCTGACCGGCCGGCTGACCCACCTGCTGACCGGCCGGCTGACCCGCCGGCTGTCCCGCCTGCTGTCCTGCCGGCTGTCCCGCCTGCTGACCTGCCGGCTGTCCCGCCGGCTGTCCCGCCTGCTGACCTGCCGGCTGTCCCGCCGGCTGTCCCGCCTGCTGACCTGCCGGCTGACCCGCCTGCTGACCCCCTGGCTGACCCACAGGCTGTCCCGCCTGCTGACCCACCGGCTGACCCGCCGGCTGACCCGCCGGCTGACCCGCCTGTTGGTTCTGCAGAAGCATCTCCTGGATCCGGATCTGCTGCAGGATGGCAGGAAGCTCGTAGTGGTGGAAGAAGTAAATCATAGAGTGCTGAACAGGAATAAGATGAATATGTTAGTGACGGAATAATTAGATTAGTTCCACAAAGACACCAACCAGACTCCATGTAAATAATCACTACTTTTATCATCGTAAAACACACTTCATTCAAAGTGGACATAAACTAAATAACACTACCAAAAGCCGTCTTGGTTCATCTTTCCACTGTTCCACCAATCACCACTCTGGTCTGGTTGGAATAAACTCTTAATTCACCCATTTACATGTGGAGATAAGCTGCTCTATACACGCTAAAAGTAGTGATTATTTACATGGAGTCTGGTGGAGATATGCTGCTCTATACAAGCTAAAAGTAGTGATTATTTACATGGAGTCTGGTGGAGAAATGCTGCTCTATACACGATGCTGAATATCTGACCTGTAGGGTTACATTACAGCTTGTTTCTACCTGTCCTGTGTGTCTATGTGTCTCCCTGTGAGTGTGAAGATGATGAAGATGTTTCTGACCTGGATGAAGAGCCAGGATGTGACCAGCGCCAGGCTGCTGTACTGGCCGTTGAAGCGGTAGTGATAGGCGTAGAAGGCAAAGTGGTAAAGATAGAAGAACCTGAGGAACACAAACATCACCTTAAAGTTTTACAATCATAGATTTATAGTCAATAATTGTTGCACTGTGATTGGTCCAGCCCGTGCCTTGGTGCTGGTCATGTGACCCACCTGAGCCAGTGGCGTTTGCTGGTGTTGGTGTGGCAGCAGATGGCGTCGTACTGATCGGCCAGCCACACGATGAGGATGATGTAGAACGCCGTCGTCGTGTCGTTGAAGAACTCCGACATAATGGCCTCCATGCCTGCGTACAGGAAGTGACATCACAGGCTCAGGGTTTAGCTCAAGTTTTCAGGATGTGGGCTGATGTGGGTTGATGTGGGCAGATGTGGGTGGATGATGTGGGCTGATATGTGGGCTTACCAACGAGGGCCAGGATGACGGTGAGCAGAGGGGCTGCTGGGAAGGCGATGGTCATGTTCATCTCCAGCATCTGAAGAAGATCCACTGAGGAGGAAGAGACGACACACAGCTGAAGGTTAGTTATTATGGTTTATCTGGTCAGGACATGCAGAGCACTCTAGACCAGCAGGACTGGACCGGACTACACTGCACTGCACTGGGTGGAGACTTGTGTTTCATTGGATGGAAAAGGATGGGTCTTTGGTCTTGACCTGCTCTATCTTTAAATTATAGAGTGGTCTAGACCTGCTCTATCTGTATCTTTCCTCAAACTGGACTAGACTGAACAAAGGCGATTTGAACAACAACCAGTTGGAACCGGTCGGGACCGGAGGCTGTGTGACACAAGGTTTGGGAGGAAACTGACCGATGAAAACGAAGATCTGGTGGTGAGAATATCTGAGCAGCATGGACACGGACAGAGTCTGAAACACAGAAACACATCATCAACAGAGTCTGAAACACATCATCAACAGAGTCTGAAACACAGAAACACATCAGCCTCCTCAGACCAGAGGGGAAGGGTGTATATTTACAGACATGGCATCTAGACCGGCGGGGGAGGGTGTATAGCTGCAGACACGGCATCTAGACCGGCGGGGGAGGGTGTATATCTACAGACACGGCATCTAGACCGGCGGGGGAGGGTATATCGCGACAGACACAGCATCTAAACCGGCGGGGGAGGGTATATAGCGACAGAGACAGCATCTAGACCAGCAGGGGAGGGTGTATAGTTACAGACAAGGCATCTAGACCGGCGGGGGAGGGTGTATCGCTACAGACACGGCACCTCTTCTCTGCTTCTTTTCATAGTCGTCAGATTCACCCTTGTAGAGATGGACCAGGTCTTAGTTTGGCTGTTATAGTTCTAGACCGCCGGGGGCCTGAGCTCCTCTCTCCTCTGTGTGCCTTCATGTCCCAGAATGTCTGTTACTAACTTATCTCTCGGGATCTTATTGCCCCGAGTCTTTAGGTTTTCTTGCCTCGCAGTTTTACTTGCATGAGGGTGGCACCTAAATTATAATTGCAGCTGTCGATGTGGATCTGCTTAGCACCCTGCTACGCCCTGCAGTGTCCTGCTACACCCTGAAGTGTCCTGCTACACCCTGCAGCGTCCTGCTACACCCTGCAGTGTCCTGCTACACCCTGCAGTGTCCTGCTATGCCCTGTAGTGTCCTGCTGTGCCCTGCAGTGCCTTGCTATGTCCTGCTACACCCGCCGTGCTGATTTATGACCCATGCTTTTTAAAGTGTGACTTACAAAGATGACCATGATGACGAAGGCGGCCAGGTACGACGTTCGGGCCATCCACATGCTGACGAAGCGGTAATGTTCTCCAGACACCACGTTCCTCAGGAACCCTGCGGAGAACCACAATGTGACATCACACACCTGCTGATGACTCACAGCTCCAAATACATTAACATCACACACCTGCCACAAAACTTAGATCTAAAAACCTAAGAATTTACCGCAATGAGCCCAATACAGGATGTCTCTCTCTCTCCTTCTCCCTTTCTGTCTGTCTCTAGCTCTCTCTCATTCTTTCTACCTACCTTTCTGTCTCTCCCTCTCTCCCTTTCTCTCTCCTTCATTTGTGTCTCTCTCTCCTACCTGTCTCCCTCCCTCCCTCCCTCTCTCCTCCATTTGTCTCTCTCTCCCCCTACCTGTCTGTCTCCCTCCCTCTCTCCCCCCTCTCTCTCCTCCATTTGTCTCTCTCTCTCCTACCTGTCTGTCTCTCTCTCTCTCTGTCTATCCTCCATTTGTCTCTCTCTCTCTCTCTCTCTCTCTCTCTCTCTCTCTCTCTCTCTCTCTCTCTCTCTCTCTCTACCTGTCTCTCTCTCTCTATCCTCCATTTGTCTCTCTCTCTCCTTCCTACCTGTCTGTCTCTCTCCCTCTCTCCTCTGTTTCTGTACCTTTGTTCTCCTCGTTCTCAGCGAGCGCCTTCACACTGGACATCAGGATGTCGTCGTAGCCCAAAAACTCGTCTAGCAGGAAGCGACTGAATCCGTCACCAAAACACTCGTCCTTCATGGGATCTGAAAGGTTTCATCACAAGGGTTAAAGCCTTGTGACTGAAAGGTAGTATATAGACCTTTAAGTTAAACATGAAACAGCCCCAAAATCACCATCACCAAACCCACCAGGCTCCATGTAAATTATCACTACTTTTAGCGTGTATTGAGCAGCATTTCTCCACCAGACTCCATGTAAATAATCACTACTGACAGGTGAGTGTGAGGCTGACAGGTGAGAGTGAGGCTGACAGGTGAGTGTGAGGCTAACAGGTGAGTGTGTCTCACCCAGAGTGACGACCATGACGGGGATGTTGAGTCTCTGTCTGGTGCTCTGAGACAGGCGGAGGAAGCCGTACTCCAGAGAATACTCCACCATGTATTCCTCCTGTGGCCAAACTGCAACAGACAGGTACAGACAGGTGAGTACATGTCTACACAGACAGACAGGTACAGACAAGAGAGTACGTGTCTACACAGACAGACAGGTACAGACAGGTGAGTACGTGTCTACATAGACAGACGGGTACAGACAGGTGAGTACGTGTCTACATAGACAGACGGGTACAGACAGGTGAGTACGTGTCTACATAGACAGACGGGTACAGTCGGGTACAGACAGGTGAGTACGTGTCTACATAGACAGACGGGTACAGACGGGTACAGACAGGTGAGTACGTGTCTACATAGACAGACGGGTACAGACGGGTACAGACAGGTGAGTACGTGTCTACATAGACAGACGGGTACAGACGGGTACAGACAGGTGAGTATGTGTCTACATAGACAAACGGGTACAGACGGGTACAGACAGGTGAGTACGTGTCTACATAGACAAACGGGTACAGACGGGTACAGACAGGTGAGTATGTGTCTACATAGACAGACGGGTACAGACGGGTACAGACAGGTGAGTATGTGTCTACATAGACAGACGGGTACAGACGGGTACAGACAGGTGAGTATGTGTCTACATAGACAGACGGGTACAGACAGGTGAGTATGTGTCTACACAGACAGACGGGTACAGACAGGTGAGTATGTGTCTACACAGACAGACAGGTACAGACAGGTGAGTATGTGTCTACACAGACAGACAGGTACAGACAGGTGAGTATGTGTCTACATAGACAGACGGGTACAGACAGGTGAGTATGTGTCTACAATGTAGACACATACTCACCTGTCTGTACCCGTCTGTCTATGTAGACTCTACATAGACAGACGGGTACAGACAGGTGAGTATGTGTCTACATAGACAGACGGGTACAGACAGGTGAGTATGTGTCTACATAGACAGACGGGTACAGACGGGTACAGACAGGTGAGTATGTGTCTACATAGACAGACGGGTACAGACAGGTGAGTATGTGTCTACATAGACAGACGGGTACAGACAGGTGAGTATGTGTCTACACAGACAGACGGGTACAGACAGGTGAGTATGTGTCTACACAGACAGACGGGTACAGACAGGTGAGTATGTGTCTACACAGACAGACAGGTACAGACAGGTGAGTATGTGTCTACACAGACAGACAGGTGAGTATGTGTCTACACAGGAGACGGGGCCAAAACACAGCTTCAGAAGTGTTAAAAACACCATAAAAAAGAAGATGAAGAGGAGAGGAAGAGGAGAGAAAGAGGAGCGAGTGATGAAGATGAAGAGGAGAAAGTGATGAAGAGGAGTGAGTGATGAAGAGGCGGTGATGAAGATGTGATGAAGAGGAGAGAGTGATGAAGATGAAAAGGAGAGAGTGATGAAGAAGAGTGAGTAATGAAGATGAGATGATGAAGAGGAGAGAGTGATGAAGATGAAGAGGATGAAGATGAGATGAAGAGGAGCGAGTGATGAAGATGAGATGTTGAAGATGAGATGAAGAGGAGAGGAACGAGTGATGAAGATGTGATGAAGGGTTTACCTGCTCGGGTCATCATCTCCAGCTCAGACACTGAGTCGTCCAGCGTCTCCATACCTTTAGTGGTCTGACTGAAGGACACGTCCTGACTGCTGTTCCCTCCTGCTGCTGCTCCCCCCCCGGCGAGGCCTCCTCCCCCCCCGCCGACGCCTCCTCCAATCAGAGACGGCTTCAGACGGGGCTCCATGTCCAGGTCAAACTATGGAGCATCACAGGAAACTACACTTAACTCATCACAAGGGGATTATCCAGAGAACTACAGGAAGTACTTAGAGAACTACAGGGAGTTAGAGAACTACAGGAAGGAGTCAGAGAACTACAGGAAGGAGTCAGAGAACTACAGGAAGGAGTCAGAGAACTACAGGAAGGAGTCAGAGAACTACAGGAAGGAGTCAGAGAACTACAAGAAGGAGTCAGAACTACAGGATGGAGTCAGAGAACTACAGGAAGTACTCAGAGAACTGCAAGAAGTACTCAGAGAACTACAGATTTATTATGGGTCAGACCATAGATGTATTACTGATATAATAAAACTTACATTAATATATTATTATATTATATTATAATATTATATTACAATAATATATTATAATAATAATAATACACTTTACACTGCAATATTACATTACACTGCAATATTACACTGTTTTCTTGTATCATGGCCGCACTTTAAAATATACTTTAAAATACCTTTATTTGACGCCATTCTGCTTACTTTCTGTCTACCTTATAATTATTGTTTGTTTTGCCTGTATTTCTTGTGTGTTTACTTGTTTGTGTGTTTTTTGCTGTATAGAAGATAATGCTGATGCTGTAATAAGGAAATTTCCCCGTTGTGGGATAAATAAAGTATAATCTAATCTAATCTAATCTAATATATTCATACATTATATTATTATAATTTAAGAATATATTAATATTTATATTAATGTTATATTATAATATATTATTATATTGTAATAATATATTATGATATTAATATATATAGTCTCCAGGAAGTAACCATGTTATTTCTGCGTCTCACCTGCACAGAGCTGTTGTCGAACATCTCAATGGTCATCTCCTCCTCTTCCTCGTCTTCGTCCTGCAGCGCTGCCAGGCTAAGCCCCGCCCCCAGCCCACCCCCCAGCGCCTCCTGCAGGCCGGCGGTGGCGTCGTAGTGCTGCAGGAAGACGGGCGCGCGGCTGGAGTTCCTCTGGATCTCCACACGAAGGATGCCGTCTCGCGGCCAGCGCTCCCTCACCGCTTCCAGGCAGTCAATGGGCGAGCGAGAGAAGGCGATGTGGATGTAGGCGAGGATGAAGAGGACGAAGAGTGCCTGGAACACAGATAAATATAAATATATAAATATAAATATATAAATATAAATATATAAATATATATATATATATATATACATTCATTTTGGGGCCGTCATGTGCACTTAACCCTACACAAAAGGAAAACAGCCGGCTGTTCTCATGTTGCCCAGCTGTTGTACACATGTTGGCCAGCTGTTTCCCACATGTTGCCCAGCTGTTGTACACATGTTGGCCAGCTGTTTCCCACATGTTGCCCAGCTGTTGCCCACATGTTGCCCAGCTGTTGCCCACATGTTGCCCATATGTTGGCCAGCTGTTGCATACATGTTGCCCAGCTGTTGCCCACATGTTGCCCAGCTGTTGCCCACATGTTGCCCATATGTTGGCCAGCTGTTGCACACATGTTGCCCAGCTGTTGTACACATGTTGGCCAGCTGTTTCCCACATGTTGCCCAGCTGTTGTACACATGTTGGCCAGCTGTTTCCCACATGTTGCCCAGCTGTTGCCCACATGTTGCCCAGCTGTTGCCCACATGTTGCCCAGCTGTTGGCCAGCTGTTGCATACATGTTGCCCAGCTGTTGCCCAGCTGTTAGAAACATGTTGGCCAGATGTTGGCCAGATGTTGCTTAGCTGTTAGCAACATGTTGGCCAGCTGTTGGCCAGCTGTTAGAAACATGCTGACCACATGTTGGCCACATGTTGCTCAGTGGTTTCCTACCTTCAGCAGAACGAAGAACTCGAAGACCCTCCTGAAGGACGGCGGGAAGAGACGGGCGTAGGTGACGGCCATCTTGAAGAAGAGCGCGTGGAAGAGGCGGTCCCGGACGTTGATCAGAGGGTTCTGGTTGATGTTGGGGTTGCGGAGCCGGTTGGGGCCCATGTTGTTGTTGTTGTTGTTCAGGGGGACGTTGTTGTTGTTGGGCTGATTCTCAGACATGATGAGTCGCTGCGTTGCTCCGCACACAGACAGGAAACTGATTAACAGCTGATCCTAGGTCAGCATGGCTCCTCTCAGCCAATCAGATCACAGCCAGGGAAATCTCTCAGCCAATCACAACAGAGTCCAAGGGAAGAAAGAAAGACTTCTTCTCACAGGCAACTCTGGAAAAAAAACAAAATGAATTGTTGATCAATGAATGGATAGTTTCACCTGTCACCTGACTGAAGACTCTGATCTCTCTCTGCTCCGCACCTACCAGGTAACTCGGAGAGGATCTACCTAGTCTCTGGGACGGTAGTCTGAGACGGTAGACTAAATATCTTCTAGTCTCTGGGACAGTAGACTGAATATCTTCTAGTCTCTGGGACAGTAGACTGAATATCTTCTAGGCTCTGGGACAGTAGACTGAATATCTTCTAGTCTCTGAGACGGTAGACTGAATATCTTCTAGGCTCTGGGACGGTAGACTGAATATCTTCTAGGCTCTGGGACGGTAGACTGAATATCTTCTAGGCTCTGGGACGGTAGACTGAATATCTTCTAGGCTCTGGGATGGTAGACTGAATATCTTCTAGGCTCTGGGACGGTAGACTGAATATCTTCTAGGCTCTGGGACGGTAGACTGAATATCTTCTAGGCTCTGGGACGGTAGACTGAATATCTTCTAGGCTCTGGGACGGTAGACTGAATATCTTCTAGTCTCTGGGACGGTAGACTGAATATCTTCTAGTCTCTGAGACGGTAGACTGAATTTCTTCTAGTCTCTGGGACGGTAGACTGAATATCTTCTAGGCTCTGGGACGGTAGACTGAATATCTTCTAGGCTCTGGGACGGTAGACTGAATATCTTCTAGGCTCTGGGACGGTAGACTGAATATCTTCTAGGCTCTGGGACGGTAGACTGAATATCTTCTAGGCTCTGGGATAGTAGACTGAATATCTTCTAGGCTCTGGGACGGTAGTCTGAGACGGTAGACTGAATATCTTCTAGTCTCTGAGACGGTAGACTGAATATCTTCTAGTCTCTTTGACGGTAGACTGAATATATTCTAGTCTCTGGGACGGTAGACTGAATATCTTCTAGTCTCTGAGACAGACTGAATTTCTTCTAGTCTCTGGGACGGTAGTCTGAGACGGTAGACTGAATATCTTCTAGTCTCTGAGACGGTAGACTGAATATCTTCTAGTCTCTGGGACGGTAGACTGAATATCTTCTAGTCTCTGAGACGGTAGACTGAATATCTTCTAGTCTCTGGGACGGTAGTCTGAGATGTTAGACTAAATATCTTCTAGGCTCTGGGACGGTAGACTGAATATCTTCTAGGCTCTGGGACAGTAGACTGAAAATCTTCTAGGCTCTGGGACAGTAGACTGAATATCTTCTAGGCTCTGGGATAGTAGACTGAATATCTTCTAGGCTCTGGGATAGTAGACTGAATATCTTCTAGGCTCTGGGACGGTAGTCTGAGACGGTAGACTGGATATATTCTAGTCTCTGAGACGGTAGACTGAATACCTTCTAGTCTCTTTGACGGTAGACTGAATATATTCTAGTCTCTGGGACGGTAGACTGAATATCTTCTAGTCTCTGAGACGGTAGACTGAATATCTTCTAGTCTCTGGGACGGTAGTCTGAGACGGTAGACTGAATATCTTCTAGTCTCTGAGACGGTAGACTGAATATCTTCTAGTCTCTGGGACGGTAGTCTGAGACGGTAGACTGAATATCTTCTAGTCTCTGAGACGGTAGACTGAATATCTTCTAGTCTCTGGGACGGTAGACTAAATATCTTCTAGTCTCTGGGACGGTAGACTGAATATCTTCTAGTCTCTGGGACAGTATACTGAATATCTTCTAGTCTCTGGGACGGTAGTCTGAGACGGTAGACTGAATATCTTCTAGTCTCTGAGACGGTAGACTGAATATCTTCTAGTCTCTGGGACGGTAGACTAAATATCTTCTAGTCTCTGGGACGGTAGACTGAATATCTTCTAGTCTCTGGGACAGTAGACTGAATATCTTCTAGTCTCTGGGACGGTAGTCTGAGACGGTAGACTGAATATCTTCTAGTCTCTGAGACGGTAGACTGAATATCTTCTAGTCTCTGGGGCGGTAGTCTGAGACGGTAGACTAAATATCTTCTAGTCTCTGGGACGGTAGACTAAATATCTTCTAGTCTCTGGGACAGTAGACTGAATATCTTCTAGTCTCTGGGACAGTAGACTGAATAACTTCTAGTCTCTGGGACAGTAGACTGAATATCTTCTAGTCTCTGGACAGTAGACTGAATAAATTTGCGTTATGGACAGACGTTTGACATTTGAGGACGTCGTCTTTGTCTTTCAGGAAACACTGATCCATTACTGTTAATCCATTCATCCAGTAAACGGAGTATTTATGTGTCAGTGTTAACGTTAGCTGTGTGTGTGTGTCTGGATTCCCTGTTATTGTTACTGGATTACCTATGTATGTGTCAGTGCTAATGTTAGCTGTGTGTTAGCATGTGTCTGGATTACCTGTTATTGTTACTGGATTACCTATGTATGTGTCAGTGCTAACGTTAGCTGTGTGTTAGCATGTGTGTTGATTACCTGTTATTGACTCCGCAGCATGCTAACGTTTCCACTTCATCAGAAGCTAGCCGGTTAGCATGCTCCGTTAGCTGCGCTGTACAGGGGAAATACCGCTAGAGGAGCTAGTAGCTAACAGCTAGCATGCAGCGGACTCAGTGTGGAGTCATTTTACTGTTTTTTACAGACTTTAGGCGGTTAAACTCGGAGCTAAGAGGCTAACAGAGGCTAATAGAGGCTAACAGGACGACTGGTAGCTAGGAATCAAAAGCTGAGCGGAAATACGGGTCCTGACGCAGCCGCATCCCCGGAGCCAGATACCACCGGAAGTACGTAATATATATATATATATATATATATATATATATATATATATATATATATATATATATATATATATATATATATATATTATTTTAATTATTCTCATATGTTTATTTTTTATTATGTATTTTAAGGATTGAATAAAAAAATAAAAATAAATGTGTGTAAATCTTACATTCAAAACATTAATCGAAACATCTGCAACAGTCACAAAATTAGTTAAAATTATGTATATTTATATATAAAAGGATATATTTCTCAAACTAGCTGATACAAGAGTATTTGAGTAAAGTTTTATTTTGGGGGGGGGTCCTCTGGTTTGGTTTTAATTTCCTTTTGATATTTTAGTTTGATAGTTAGTTTATTTGACTTTTAATGAATATTCTTCCAGTTTTTTGTTTTTCAGACAGGCAGATGCAAAAGCTGCCCTTCGAGCGGCGGACGGGGTCCTCACACACACACACTTTCTGAGTGAACGGAGGACGGTTTGTTTGTTACACCCGAGATTATTATGTTCCTTATATATTTAATATTCCGTTAAACTGACTCTTATACTTCTTATAACTACTTCTTATAACTTCCGTTTGAACAGAAAACGGATTAATTTCAGTTTGATCTGCGTCACTGGAGCTGAATCAGAGGGAGGTAAGCTAACGTTAGCAGCTAGCTACGTTAGCGTCTGTTAAATCTACTGTTTTCTGACTGGAGTCTGGTGACAGACAGAAAGTAAGGAAGGAGAGGAAAAAATAAAACGCTTTAATATTTACAATGTATTTATATACAAGTAGAGAATAAAAAGCTATAGTGAGCATACATAGTAGTTATATGAAACAATACAGAACATATATACTAATACGTAAACTAGTCTAAGACAAAGCTACATTGACTCCCTCTGTTAAATGGGCTGAAATCTGAATGGAGTCTGGTGGAGAGAGATTTCTATTAATCCCACACTGGACATGACTGTGTTATAGCAGCAGATATATGATCATACAGCATCCACACAGAAGGAATCGGCCCAGCAGAAATAGTTTGACTCCGTCTGTGTGTGTGTGTGTGTGTGTGTGTGTGTGTGTGTGTGTGTGTGTGTGTGTGTGTGTGTGTTTTGAGACAGAGGGGTGTGATCATGGAGCTGGCGTACGTGTGTGAGTGGGAGAAACGTCCGAAGAGCGTCCACTGTCCCTCGGTCCCGCTGGTCTGCTCCTGGTCCTGCAGGAACCTGGTGGCTTTCACTACAGACCTGAAGAATGACACCGACGACACAGGTACACACACACACATATAAACACACAGGTATACACAATAATACACACACAGACACACATAAACACACAGGTATACACAATAATACACACACACACACACACACAGGTATACACAATAATACACACACACAGGTATACACAATAATACACACACACACACACAGGTATACACAATAATACACACACACACACAGGTATACACAATAATACACACACACAGGTATACACAATAATACACACACACACACACACACAGGTATACACAATAATACACACACACACACACAGGTATACACAATAATACACACACACACACACGGGTATACACAACAACACACACACAGGTATACACAATAACACACACACACGGGTATACACAATAACACACACACACAGGTATACACAATAATACACACACAAGTATACACAATAACACACACACACACACACACACACACACAGGTATACACAGGTATACACAATAATACACACACACAGGTATACACAATAATACACACACACGGGTATACACAATAACACACACACACACACACAGGTATACACAATAATACACACACGAGTATACACAATAACACACACACACACACAGGTATACACAATAATACACACACACACACAGGTATACACAATAATACACACACACAGGTATACACAATAATACACACACACACATGTATACACAATAATACACACACACACACACACAGGTATACACAATAACACACACACACAGGTATACACAATAATACACACACACACACACACAGGTATATACAATAATACACACACAGGTATACACAATAATACACACACACAGGTATACACAATAATACACACACACAGGTATACACAATAATACACACACACACACACAGGTATACACAATAATACACACACACACACACAGGTATACACAATAATACACACACACACACACAGGTATACACAATACACACACACACACACACACACGTATACACAATAACACACACACATGTTCTAAAATGTTCTGATTGTGTGTGTGTGTGTGTGTGTGTGTGTGTGTGTGTGTAGATGTTAGTCACATGATCCACATCATCGACACCGAGCACCCCTGGGATGTTTTCTCCATCAACTCGGGACACTCTGAGGTCATTTCCTGTCTGGAGTGGGACCAATCAGGTGAGGTTGACTTCAGCAGCAGACAACCAATCAGTACTTAGTCTCCTCACTTAGTGTGTGTGTGTGTGTGTGTGTGTATACGTATACCTGTGATTACCTGTGTGTGTGTGTGTGTGTGTGTGTGTGTGTGTGTGTGTGTGTGTGTGTGTGTGTGTGTGTGTGTGTGTGTGTGTGTGTGTGTGTGTGTGTGTGTGTGTGTGTGTGTGTGTGTGTGTGTGTGTGTGTGTGTGTGTGTGTCTCTCAGGCTCCCGGCTGCTGTCGGCCGACGCCGACGGCCACATTAAGTGCTGGTGGATGTCGGAGCACCTGGTGAACAGCTGGGACAGCGTGCTGTCGTCCTCGGTGGACGGAGACCCCATCGTAGCGCTCAGCTGGCTGCACAACGGCGTCAAGCTGGCGCTGCACGTCGAGATGGTAACAACTTTATTTATACAGCGCCCCGTTAACAAGCACAACGGCGTCGAGATGGTAACAACTTTATTTATACAGCGCCCCGTTAACAAGCACAACGGCGTCGAGATGGTAACAACTTTATTTATACAGCGCCCCGTTAACAATGGTATATATATGTAGAGTATACACATATACAGTACATATATATATATATATATATATACACTGGTTGGTATATATATATATATATATATATATATATATATATATATATATATATATATATATATATATATATAGATATATATATAGATATACTAACCACTAACCCCCCTTGTTGCCCTGTTGGTGCAGTCCGGTCCACTAACCCCCCTTGTTGCCCTGTTGGTGCAGTCCGGTCCACTAACCCTGTGTGTTGTCCTGTTGGTCCGGTCCACCAACCCCCGTGTTGTCCCTGTTGGTGCAGTCCGGGTCCACTAACCCCGTGTGTTGTCCTGTTGGTGCAGTTCGGGTCCTCTAACCCCCGTGTTGTCCCTGTTGTTGCGGGCTGGGTCCACTAACCCTGTGTGTTGTCCTGTTGGTGCAGTCCGGGTCCACTAACCCCCGTGTTGTCCCTGTTGGTGCAGTCCGGGTCCACTAACACCGTTTGTTGTCCCTGTTGTTGCAGTCCGGGTCCACTAACCCCGTGTGTTCTCCTGTTGGTGCAGTCCGGGTCCACCAACCCCTGTGTTGTCCTGTTGGTCCGGTCCACTAACCCCGTGTGTTGTCCTGTTGGTGCAGTCCGGGTCCACTAACCCCCGTGTTGTCCCTGTTGTTGCAGTCCGGGTCCACTAACCCCGTGTGTTGTCCTGTTGGTGCAGTCCGGGTCCACTAACCCCCGTGTTGTCCCTGTTGGTGCAGTCCGGGTCCACTAACCCCGTGTGTTGTCCTGTTGGTGCAGTCCGGGTCCACTAACCCCCGTGTTGTCCCTGTTGTTGCAGTCCGGGTCCACTAACCCTGTGTGTTGTCCTGTTGGTGCAGTCCGGGTCCACTAACCCCGTGTGTTTTCCTGTTGGTGCAGTCCGGGTCCACTAACCCCGTTTGTTGTCCCTGTTGTTGCAGTCCAGGTCCACTAACCCGTGTGTTGTCCTGTTGGTGCAGTCCGGGTCCACCAACCCCTGTGTTGTCCTGTTGGTCCGGTCCACTAACCCCGTGTGTTGTCCTGTTGGTGCAGTCCGGGTCCACTAACCCCCGTGTTGTCCCTGTTGTTGCAGTCTGGGTCCACTAACCCCGTGTGTTGTCCTGTTGGTGCAGTCCGGTCCACTAACCCCGTGTGTTTTCCTGTTGTTGCAGTCCGGGTCCACTAACCCCGTGTTGTCCCTGTTGGTGCAGTCCGGTCCACTAACCCCCGTGTTGCCCCGTTGGTCCAGTCCGGTCCACTAACCCCCGTGTTGTCCCTGTTGGTGCAGTCCGGCCCATTAACCCCCCGTGTTGCCCTGTTGGTTCAGTTCGGGTCCACTAACCCACATGTTGTCCCTTTTGTTGCAGTCCGGGTCCACTAACTTTGGGGAGAAGTTCTCGAGGGTGAAGTTCTCGCCGTCCCTGACCCTGTTTGGGGGGAAGCCGATGGAGGGCTGGCTGGCGGTGACAGTGAGCGGCCTGGTCACCGTGTCGCTGCTGAAGCCCGGCGGCGCCCTGCTGACCGCCAGCGAGAGCCTGTGCCGGCTCCGCGGCCGCGTGGCGCTCGCCGACATCGCCTTCACCGGGGGGGGCAACATCGTGGTGGCGGCGACCGACGGGAGCAGCTCCTCCCCAGTCCAGTTCTACAAGGTCCGACTTAGAAATACTGTCATAGATCAGATCTACACATAGATCAAATGTCATAGATCAGATCTACACATAGATCAAAAGGCATAGATCAGATCTACACATAGATATAGTGTTATAGATCAGATCCACACATAGATGTATTGTTATAGATCAGATCTACACATAGATCAAATGTCATAGATCAGATCTACACTTAGATATACTATTATAGATCAGCTCTACACGTAGATATACTGTTATAGATCAGCTCTACACATAGCTATACTGTTATAGATCAGATCTACACATAGATCAAAAGCATAGATCAGATCTACACGTAGATATACTGTTATAGATCATCTCTACACTTAGATATACTGTTATAGATCAGATCCACACATAGATATACTGTTATAGATCAGCTCTACACATAGATATACTGTTATAGATCAGATCCACACATAGATATACTGTTATAGATCAGCTCTACACATAGATATACTGTCATAGATCAGATCCACACATAGATATACTGTCATAGATCAGATCCCTGACCTTTTCTGGGATATCTTCTATTCACCTTTGAGTAATACCAACGTCTGTCTGTGACTGTGTGTGTGTGTGTGTGTGTGTGTGTGTGTGTGTGTGTGTGTGTGTGTGTGTGTGTAGGTGGTGGTGAGTGTGGTGAGTGAGAAGTGTCGTATTGACACTGAGCTGCTCCCGTCTCTCTTCCTGCGCTGCACCACCGACCCGCTGAGGAGGGAGAAATACCCGGCGGTCACACACCTCAAGTTCCTCACCAGAGAGAACTCAGAGCAGGTAACACACAAACACACACACTCACACAAACACACAGAGACACGCGCACACACAGAGACACACACACAGAAAGAGAGAGACACACACACACAGACACAGAGAGAGACACACACACACACACACACACAGTCACACACACAGGTGTGAGACAGTAGACCAATCAGAAGCTGACGTGTGTTGCAGGTGCTGCTGTGTGCGTCCAATCAGAGCGGCAGCATCGTGGAGTGCTGGTCTCTGAGGAAGGAGGGACTTCCTGTCAACAACATCTTCCAGCACCGCTCGCCAGTCGGTAAGAACCCGGGGGTTAATATTATAATAATAATATCAATACAATGTTAATGATAATAAAGATATAATATACATATAATATTGATAATCATGTGTGTGTGTGTGTGTGTGTGTGTGTGTGTGTGTGTGTGTGTGTGTGTGTGTGCAGTGGGGGAGAAGCAGCCCACCATCTTGAAGTGGAGGATCCTGACCACCACCAGTGACCTGGAGCGAGTCTCCGCCGTTGCTCTCCCTAAACTCCCCATCTCCATCTCCAACACCGACCTCAAGGTGGCGTCAGACACTAAGTTCTGCCCCGGCCTCGGTGAGTTCTGCCCCGGCCTCGGTGAGTTCTGCCCCGGCCTCGGTGAGTTCTGCCCCGGCCTCGGTGAGTTCTTCCCGGGCAGTCAGGGCCAGAACCAGAACCAGAATCACAGGCTGGGAACATAGTGTTTTTTAGTGTTTTGTCTGGCTACAGTTGGTCAACAGCAACAAACATCAGACGTGTGTGTGTGTGTGTGTGTGTGTGTGTCTCTGTGTGTGTGTGTGTGTGTGTGTGTGTGTGCAGGTCTGGCTCTGGCGTTTCATGACGGCAGTATTCAGATCCTCCACCGTCTCTCCCTCCACACGATGGGCGTGTTCTACGGCTCCTCATCCAATCAGAGAGCAGGAGAGGAGTTGGCCATTGCGGCAGCGACCGGCGGCGCCACGCTCCACTTCAAGGCGCTGCAGTTCTCTTGGACCTCGCTGGCGCCGCGCGGCGACAACCACGGAAAGGTGGTTACTACTTAAGAAAACTATTTTTGTATTTTTATATGTTTGATGAACTTTTACTGAAGTACAGGTTTAAAAATCTACTCAAATAACAGGAAAGGACCAATAGTCAACACTACAATATTGTTGTGTTCTTTATACATATATATATATATATATATATATATATATATATATATATATATATATATATATATATATATATATATATATATATATATATATATATATATATATATATCTATATATATAGATATATATATATATAGATATATCTATATATATAGATATATATATATATATATCTATATATATAGATATATATATATATATATATATCTATATATATAGATATATATATATATATAGATATATATATATATATATATATATATATAGATATATATATATATATATAGATATAGATATATCTATATATAGATATAGATATATCTATATAGATATAGATATAGATATATATAGATATATCTATAGATATATCTATAGATATATCTATATAGATATATCTATAGATATATCTATATAGATATATATATATATATATATATATATATCTATCGAGGTCCTCTCTAACTCCTCTCTAACTCCTCCCTAACCCCTCTTTGACTCCTCTCTAATCCTAATAATAGTTCTCCAGTCAGTACTAGGTTCTCCAATCAGTACTAGGTTCTCCAATCAGTACTAGGTTCTCCAGTCAGTACTAGGTTCTCCAATCAGTACTAGGTTCTCCAGTCAGTACTAGGTTCTCCAATCAGTACCAGGTTCTCCAGTCAGTACTAGGTTCTGCAGTCAATGCCCTTAAGCAAGGCACTGGCTCAGATCAGGAGTTGGTCCCGGGGCGCTGTGATTGGCTGCCCACTGCTCTCTTGAGTGAGGGGTTAAATGCAGAGAATGAACTTAGCACCATGTATGTGACCTTTGTGTTGTTGGCGTCCAGCTGCACATGCTGCGCGTGTCCCCGTCCATGGGCCAGGTCCTGGAGATGAACACCACGCTGCGCCACCTGCTGTTCCTGCTGGAGTACTGCATGGTGACGGGCTACGACTGGTGGGACGTCCTGCTGCACGTCCAGCCCTCCATGGTGCACAACCTGGTGGAGAAGCTGCACGAGGAGTACATGAGGCAGAACCAGGCACTGCAGCAGGTACAAGGCATCAATGAGGAGTGAGAGGGGGGAAACACCAGAGCAGGGGGAATGAGAGGGGGGAACACCAGAGCAGGGGGAATGTCTCTCTCTCTGTCTCTCTAACTGGTGAAGGCGTCTCTCTAACTGTCTGTCTGTCTCCAGGTCCTGGCGACCCGTATCCTGGCGGTGAAGGCGTCTCTCTGTCACTCTGTCTGTCTCTAACTGTCTGTCTGTCTCCAGGTCCTGGCAACCCGTATCCTGGCGGTGAAGGCGTCTCTCTGTCTCTCTGTCTCTCTCTAACTGTCTGTCTGTCTCCAGGTCCTGGCGACCCGTATCCTGGCGGTGAAGGCGTCTCTCTGTCTCTCTAACTGTCTGTCTCTCTCTAACTGTCTGTCTGTCTCCAGGTCCTGGCGACCCGTATCCTGGCGGTGAAGGCGTCTCTCTGTCTCTCTAACTGTCTGTCTCTCTCTAACTGTCTGTCTGTCTCCAGGTCCTGGCGACCCGTATCCTGGCGGTGAAGGCGTCTCTCTGTAAGCTGTCCACAGCGACGGCGGCTCGAGCCTGTGACTTCCACGCCAAGCTGCTGCTGATCGCCATCAGCTCCACGCTGAAGTCTCTGCTGCGTCCGCACGTCCTCAACACGCCGGACAAGAGTCCTGGGGACCGGCTCGCCGAGATCTGCAGCAAGAACATCGACACGGGTCAGACTACGGTCCTTAACCCTCCTGGGGTCCTCGGGTCTCATGTGACCCATTACAACAACGTTCTCTATCACAACTATGACAAAAGATCGTTGAAAAAAACTACAAATACAAAAATGCAAGAAAGAAATCAACAAAAACATTATTTTTTTAAAGGCTGAAAAAGTAACAAAAACATCAAAAGAATTGGAAAAAGCAACAAAAACATTGTTAAAAAATGGACTAAAACATAATTTAACAAACGTCGAAAAAGTGATAATAAAATTGACAGAAACAAAAAGGCAGAAAAGTCTAAAAAAATAATTGTGTGTGTGTGTGTGTGTGTGTGTGTGTGTGTGTGTGTCAGATATTGATAAGGTGATGATCAATCTGAAGACGGAGGAGTTTGTGTTGGACGGCCCCCCCCTTCAGTCTCTGCAGCAGCTCATCCAATGGGTGGGGGACTTCGTCCTCTATCTTCTGGCCAACCTGCCCAACCAGGTAAGCTAACATGCTAACAAAACCTGTCCAACCAGGTAGGCTAAAGCCTGTCCAGAGGCCTGTCCACTAACCCCCCCCCCCTCTCCAGGGCTCCATGGTGCGCCCCGGCTTTGGCTTCATGCGGGACGGGGCCTCCCTGGCCATGCTGCGGGAAATGCTGGTGATGATCCGGATCTGGGGGCTGCTGAAGCCCGGCTGCCTGCCCACCTTCACCGCCACGTCAGACAACCAGGACAGCATGCAGCTGCTGTTCAGACTGCTCACCAAGCTCTGGCTCTGCTGTAGGACACACACACACACACACTCTCACACTCACACACTTACTCACTCACACACACACACAGACACAGCAACACACACACACAGACACAGCAACGCACACAGACACACACAGTGGTTATTTACATGGAGTCTGGTGGAGATATGCTGCTCTATACACACTAAAAGTAGTGATTATTTACATGGAGTCTGGTGGAGATATGCTGCTCTATACACGCTAAAAGTAGTGGTTATTTACATGGAGTCTGGTGGAGATATGCTGCTCTATACACGCTAAAAGTAGTGATTATTTACATGGAGTCTGGTGGAGATATGCTGCTCTATACACACTAAAAGTAGTGGTTATTTACATGGAGTCTGGTGGAGATATGCTGCTCTATACACGCTAAAAGTAGTGATTATTAACATGGAGTCTGGTGGAGATATGCTGCTCTATACACGCTAAAAGTAGTGATTATTAACATGGAGTCTGGTGGAGATATGCTGCTCTATACACGCTAAAAGTAGTGATTATTTACATGGAGTCTGGTGGAGATATGCTGCTCTATACACGCTAAAAGTAGTGATTATTTACATGGAGTCTGGTGGAGATATGCTGCTCTATACACGCTAAAAGTAGTGATTATTTACATGGAGTCTGGTGGAGATATGCTGCTCTATACACGCTAAAAGTAGTGATTATTTACATGGAGTCTGGTGAGATATGCTGCTCTATACACGCTAAAAGTAGTGATTATTAACATGGAGTCTGGTGGAGATATGCTGCTCTATACACGCTAAAAGTAGTGATTATTTACATGGAGTCTGGTGGGTTTGATAACATAACTGAAGCTGTCCTGTGTCTCTGTGTGTCAGCACGGGACGACGGCCCCCCCCAGGACCCAGATGAGACTCTGATAGACGAGTGCTGCCTGCTGCCCAGCCAGCTGCTGGTTCCCAGCATGGACTGGCTGCCCGTCAACGACGGCATCATCGTCCGGCTGCAGGGGAAACAGCCAATCAGGCTGCAGTTTGGAAAAGCTTCGTCTCTGCCCGCGGGGGGGGGTGCCGCGGCAACGCCACTGGAGCTCTTCACCAGGTAACACACACAAACACCATCTCTGTAACACACATCTGGAACGGGACAGGTTATATCTCTCTCTCTCACACACACACACACACACACACACACACACACACACACCTGGACCGAGACAGATTATATCAGGTTATATCATGGAGATGGAACCCACTCACATCTAAAAACTGTGTGTGTGTGTGTGTGTGTGTGTGTGTGTGTGTGTGTGTGTGTGTGTGTGTGTGTGTGTGTGTGTGTGTGTGTGTGTGTGTGTGTGTCTTTAGAAGTCCGGGCTCTCAGAAGATGGATAACCTGCGTTGTGTCCATATGGGTGTCTGTCCCACTGAGGAGAGCAAGGCCTGCACCAGGTGACCCCCACCCCCCACCAGTGATGTCACAGTGTCAACATGTTACCTGAAATCACTGAATTATTAATAAAGTCAACACTTTGTGTGTGTGTGTGTGTGTGTGTAGGTGTGGCTGTATGACGATGCTCCGTTCTCCTAACAAGACCAACGCCATGAAGCAGTGGGAGCAGCGTTGGATCAAGAACTGTCTGTGTGGAGGTCTGTGGAGGAGGATCCCCCACCCCACCTAGAAACAGGACCCCCACCTAGGAACACCCCCATAGAAACAGGACCCCACACCTAGAAACAGGAAAACTGCTGCCTCCTAATTTCTGTGTTTTCTGTAAATAAAATTTTTAATATTTGTATTATTTGTAATAAATAATATAAAAATAAATGCCCAGGTTCTATACTCCTAATGCTTATATATCTATATAGATATATATCTATATAGATATATATCTAGATATATATAGATATATATATATCTATAGATATATATAAGATATATATATATAGATATATATATATATATATAGATATATATATATATAT
>JABXJD010000356.1:512500-555000 GCA_013375575.1 Percina caprodes | reverse complement strand
CGTCTGAAGGCGGTGCAGGGCCCTGTGGACCCGCTGCGCTCCCAGCAGTTGGTGTCGGAGTGGAAGCAGAAGTCGATGGAGATGCGCGGCATGCACGGTGGGCTGGGCGTGCACGGCGGCCTACACAGCGAGGCGGAGCGAGACGCCAGCGAGGACGGCTCCGTGGGGGCAGACGAAGTCTTCCATCCCGCCATGCATTCTGGGAGGTCGGCATCCGCTCGCAACCCCACTCCGCCCCCGTGTGGGGCCAAAGCTGTGCCCCCCCCCCGACCGCCACAGGTCCCCGAAACCGGGCCCCCGCCCGTGTCCCCGAAGAGCGCCGTGACCCGCGCCAAGTGGCTCGCCATCCGGGAGAAGGCAAGCGGCGAGGGGACACCCAGACTCATGCAGGTAGGGAGGACACACACACACACACACATACACACACACACACTCGGTACTATGTTTCTTTCTGGCGGAGCGAGTGATGTAACGTAGACATACCTCCGGTAGATGTGTTCTAGTGGATGATGTATTTCCTGTGTGTGCAGGTGGTTGCCATGGCGAAGCAGCACAGCGTCCTGGCGTCAGAGACCTCCAGCTGCTCCGGCTCATCTGCCGCCGCCTCCCCCCCCCTGGCGCGTGGCGGCATCGTCACTGTGGACGCCACGCCCCCACCACCCCGTGGTCCAGGCCCCTCCGCAGGCCCCGCCCCTGGCCGGGCCCGGGGACCCGTGGGCGCCGGACGGCGGCGACCCGCGGGACGCCTATGACCTGAACAGCCTGACCCGCGGCGACTCGGCGGCGCGCGGCAGCAGCTTCCGGCCGCACCGCTCCGCCTCCCCGCGGGGGAGCGGCGGGGGTGCAGGGGGGCACGGTGAGGGGGGGACAGGGGAGGCCCAGCGCCGCGAAATCGCCATGAGACGCAAGACGGCGCTGGTCCTTCTGGACCGGGAGCTGCGGGTGCAAGACCACGAGAACCTCTACCTGCAGGGACGCAGGTTCAAGGACTAGTCTCAGGACCTTTCAAAATAAAAGCCCTGGGGGAAAGTGACAGCAGCCCTGTCAGGGGAACGAGGGGGTCCGGGTTGGGGGGGGCGTATCTCCTGCTGAGATTCTGATGCTATAAATACATCAAAATAATTAATATGAATAAATAATAAAAAAAATATAATTTATAAGAAAAAGAAGAAGATATAGGACTAACATTTAAGAACACACACAGACACACACACACGCACACAGACACACACACACAGACACACGCACACACACAGACACACACACAGAGACACACACACACAGACACATGCACACACACACAGACACACACACACAGACACATGCACACACACACAGACACACACACACACACACACATATGAATAACTAATAATAATAATAAATTTAAGAATAGAAAAATATGTTAAATATAAAATAAAACCAACATTTTCTAATTAAATAAAGTTATATCTCTTCTTTTGTCCCCCCCTGACCCCTGACCCCCGTCTCTGTGAGGTCATTGGGGGCGGAGTCTGGGCCCTATGACGTCACTGCTGCTCCTAGGGCGCCATTTTGATGCCGTTAGCAGCCCTTTGACTTCCATTCATTACTAATGTCAACTAGCATGTTAGCTAGCGCTGCAGGATTCTCTGATTGTAAAATGAACTGTTGCCTTTCTGTCGTGATGGTTGGTTGCTATAGTGATTCTCAGCATGCTGCTCTCTGATTGGTTGAGGCTGTCAGTGTGTGAAAGTGAATGTGTGTATTTATGATATAAGATTACACACACACACACACACATTGATTGGTTGATATGAACCATTTCATTTCATTGAATTCTTCTTAAATTCGTCTGTTGTCGTTTGTTTTTGGAGAAAAGAAACGTCGAAAAATGTAAAAAAACATTCAAATAAAACGTGAAAAGAACTTTCAAAAAACGCAGAAAAAGGCGTTGAAAATAGCGTCAAATTACGGAAAACGTTTCCTGAATGTAAAGAACAACATGGTTTAAAGCTGACTGTTGAACTCATCTTCTCTTCTTGAATATTTGAATCTGTCTTGTGAATAAAAAGAAAACTGCTGCTGTGAAAAGATTTGAACGCCGAGGACGGCGCTGCATGCTCGCTGCTCGTTACCATGACAAATTAAAAGTTATTCTTCATCAGAACTTATTTTTTCATTTCTTCTTAACTCTTTCTAACGTTACATTTCACAGCTAGCAGGACAGATGTTATAGTATAGAGCAGCATATCTCCACCAGACTCCATGTAAATAATCACTACTTTTAGCGTGTATAGAGCAGCATATCTCCACCAGACTCCATGTAAATAATCACTACTTTTAGTGTGTATAGAGCAGCATATCTCCACCAGACTCCATGTAAATAATCACTACTTTTAGCGTGTATAGAGCAGCATATCTCCACCAGACTCCATGTTAATAATCACTACTTTTAGCGTGTATAGAGCAGCATATCTCCACCAGACTCCATGTTAATAATCACTACTTTTAGCGTGTATAGAGCAGCATATCTCCACCAGACTCCATGTTAATAATCACTACTTTTAGCGTGTATAGAGCAGCATATCTCCACCAGACTCCATGTTAATAATCACTACTTTTAGCGTGTATAGAGCAGCATATCTCCACCAGACTCCATGTAAATAATCACTACTTTTAGCGTGTATAGAGCAGCATATCTCCACCAGACTCCATGTTAATAATCACTACTTTTAGCGTGTATAGAGCCATCATAAAGGGATGTTTTTTATGTGTTGTATCAGTTATTGAAAAGGTTTATCTCTGTCCCACAATGATGTCAGACTGGTCTCGCACATAGACATCAACCCACTCCTCGCTTTTCTTTCCATATTCCTGGAGGCCGCCCAGCAGCCAGCGTGTTGCCATGGCAACAGCAACCAGCACACACGTGCACACAGACAGGCACGCACACACATGCACGCACACACAGACACACACATTCACTAGCTAACGATGCTAAGAGACAGCAGGACAGTCTGCAGTTGTAAAATATGTTTTATTTTTTTAAATCATGAAAACAATCAGAACAGCTGGGGGGGGGGGCTGATCCCAAACCTAAATCCTCTTTGGAGCACTAGCTGTCCGTATTTGTCCAGCCCAGCTGATGTCTTGTATAAACATCTTTGTTCTTATGGAACTGTATTGTTGTCTTAGTTGTCCAAGTTTTGTCGATGTCCTGTACACGTGTCCGTCCTGACGTGCTGTAACTTTCACCAGATTTATTCTCAGGAGGTTTTACCAACTCCAGATAATCAGAAGGACACGTGGACGGAGACGGAGCTCGAGCCGAGTAGACAAATCTGATTGGCCAATACACACTGAAGATAAATTCAATAATCTTAAAATCACTAAAAAATTTAAATTCAATAATATACTAAAATTATTCTTCTCTTCATCGCACCCCCCAAAACATGTGTCATCTATGTTTCTGCTCAGTCGCTGGCAGCTGATTGGACGAGGAGTGGGGACCAATCAGGAGCAGCATTTTATTCGGAGCGTTCCACTTTAGTAAAACCATTGTAATTTCAGCTGAGGGAGAACCAATCAGAGACAAGTTCTGTTAGTGAAGAGACAAACTGGACCTGGACCTGGATCAGCACCTGGATCTCAAGCTGGATGAGGATCAGCATCTGGATCAGGATCAGGATCAAGATTTAGATCAGAATCAGGATCTGGATCAGGCTCTGGCTCAGGATTTAGATCAGGATATAGATCAGGATCAGGTTCAGGATCTGGATCTGGATATGGATATGGATATGGATTAGGATTTGGATCAGGCTCTGTATCTGGATCAGGATGGGGATCAGGCTATGGATCAGCCTCTTGATCAGGATCAGCTTCAAGTTCAAGATCAGGATGGGGATCAGGATCAGGTCTCAGGGGTCTGCCTGGTTGGTGAACTCTCCGGCCTCCCACAGCAGAGCGCGCTTGTTTTTATGTCGAGTCACTCGAGTCGACTCAACGACCTGAAACAGACAAACACACGTTAAAGCAACAGGAATATATTCTGCTGCATTCCCCCTCTCATTCCCCCTGCTCTCTCATTCCACCTGCTCCCTCTCATTCCCCCTGTTCTGGTGTTCCCCCTCTCATTCCCCTGCTCTCTCATTACCCCTGCTCCCTCTCATTCTTCCTGCTCTGGCGTTACCCCTCTTATTCCCCCTGCTCTCTCATTCCCCCTGCTCCCTCTCATTCCCCTGTTCTGGTGTTTCCTCTTATTCCCCCTGCTCTGGCGTTTCCCTCTCATTCCCCTGCTCTCTTATTCCCCCTGTTCTGGCATTCCCCTCTCATTCCCCCAATTCTGGGTTTCCCCTCTCATTCCCCTGCTCTGGCATTTCACCCTCTCATTCCCTCTGCTCTGGGCTTCACCCTCTCATTCCCCTGCTCTGGCATTTCCCCTCTCATTCCTCCTGCTTTGGCGTTCCCCCTCTCATTCCCCTGCTCTGGTGTTCCCCCTCTCATTCCCCTGCTCTGGTGTTACCCTCTCATTCCCCTGCTCTAGTGTTCCCCCTCTCATTTCCCTGCTCTGGTGTCCCCCTCTCATTTCCCCTGCTCTGGTGTCCCCCTCATTCCCCTGCTCTGGTGTCCCCCTCTCATTCCCCTCATTTACCTCGTTATTCACGTCGTCGACCAGCTGAATCCCTGCGTACTGAACACAGAAAAACACAAATCAATGTTGACAGGAAGCACAAGAACCTTCAAAATAAGAGCCTCAGTGTTCAAGAATTACTGCACCTAGAACCTTCAAAATAAGAGTCTCACTCTTTAAGACTTACTGCGCCTAGAACCTTCAAAATAAGAGTCTAATGTTCAAGAATTATTGCGCCTAGAACCTTCAAAATAAGAGTCTCACTCTTTAAGACTTACTGTGCCTAGAACCTTCAAAGTAAGTCACTCTTTAAGACTTACTGTGCCTAGAACCTTCAAAATAAGAGTCTCGCTCTTTAAGACTTACTGTGCCTAGAACCTTCAAAATAAGAGTCTCACTCTTTAAGACTTATTGCGCCTCAAACCTTCAAAATAAGAGTCTCAGTGTTGGAGACTTACTGCGCTCTCATCCAGCTTCTCTTTGACTCGTCTCTCCTCAAAGTCCTGCAGCAGTGTCTCCGTCAGACCTCTGAGGGGAGGGGGGGCCGAGGAGGGGGGGAGGGGGCCGGGGGGGCACACCATGGGCAGGAGGGGGAGAAGGGCTGAGCGGTGACGAAGGAGGGCAGACGGACGGAGGGACGAATACAAGGAGAGGAACCACTGGCAGCTTTTTCTGTAACACAACAGGAAGGACACAGTCAATGACATCATCTATGACATCACACAGGACACACTGTGATGTCAGCTGAAGACTTGATTTTTCCGGTAGGTCAGCGGTACTTCAGTGATATGTGACCTTTGACATCATATTTATGATCATTTATGGTAAATATTTTTTTGTCTTTTTTATAGCCAAAGGTTTTTATCATCATCATCATTATTATTATTATTATTATTATTATTATTATTATTATTATTATTATTATTATACTATCTTCCTCTTTTTCTCTCTATACTGTATCCTTCTGGCTTAAAACTGCTGCTGGAAATTTCAATTTCCTTGCGGGAGTCATCCCACAAGGATTAATAAAGAGAAGTCTAAGTTTATCAATAAAACAGATGGAAGGAAAGAAAGTGCTGCTGTTGTGTAAAAGGAGCCTAAACAGAGTAAAACCTGAATGGACTCTGGTGTGGAAGCTGCAGTCCGTCACATAAACAGAGTAAAACCTGAAGGGACTCTGGTGTATGGACTCTGAATGGACTCTGTCACATAAACAGCAGAGACTCAATAACTAAGAACTAAGAATCAATAACTTAACGAGAGAACGACCAAAGTCCATCAGCTGCTTCAGCTGCTTCAGCTGCACGCTGCGTTAACCAGTAACCAGTCAAGAGATTGTTCTTGGGATTGTATATTATGTATTATTAGATGGATAGATAGATGGATGGATAGATAGATAGATAGATAGATAGATAGATAGATAGATAGATAGATAGATAGATAGATAGATAGATAGATAGATAGATAGATAGATAGATAGATAGATAGATAACAGCTAAGTTTAGACACTGAAACGGTGAGCGTTATTTGGGTTAGTGCGTGTGTGTGTGTGTGTGTGTGTGTGTGTGTGTGTGTGTGTGTGTGTGTGTGTGTGTGCCGACTCCATACCTGTGTTAGCCAAGGGGTAGAACAGGCTGGCAGCCTGTTGCACCAGTGGCGGCGGGGAGTAGGTCTCCTCCCTGTTCCCCCTGTCCTCCCTGTTCTCCCTTTTCCCCCTGTCCTCCCTGTCCTCCCTGTCCTCCCTGTCGCCCCGTTCCCCCTGTCCTCCCTGTTCCCCCTGTCTTCCCTGTTCTCCGTGTCCTCCCTGTTCCCCCTGTCCTCCCTGTCGCCCCCGTTCCCCCTGTCCTCCGTGTTCCCCCTGTCCTCCCTGTTCTCCGTGTCCTCCCTGTTCCCCCTGTCCCCCCTGTCCCCTCTGTTCTCCCTCAGCTCCTTCAGCTCCCGCTCTCGTCTCAGTGCCTCCTCGATCTCCTTCTCGATGAAGTCCGGGGTGCCGTTTCCTCGAGGCGTTAGCCCGGTGGACTCCAGGTTCTCCCGCCAGGACCGTGGCGCTGCGCTGCGCCGAGGTGTGGGGGCGGGCAGATCATGCCAGCTGGATGGTGTCGGGGAGGAGGGAGATGATTGGTCCTTCAGAAGGATTCTGCAATGCAAAATAAGAATTATTTTAACATTTTAATAACTCTATAACCGTAGACTTCAGATACAGTATTGGGGACCATCCATCCATCGTCGTCCTCTTATCCGGTGTCGAGTCTCTTGGGGACACAGCTGCAGCAGGGGATCCCATACGTCCCTTTCCCGAGCCACATTAATCAGCTCCTCCCAGCTGGACATCCCTCCATCTAGTCCAGGGACTTCCCTGAGACCTCCTCCCAGCTGGACGTCTCTACGCAGTCCTGGGTCTTCCCAGAGGCCTCCTCCCAGCTGGACGTCTCTCCACCTAGTCCTGGTCTTCCCCGAGGCCTCCTCCCAGCTGGATGTCTCTCCACCTAGTACTGGTCTTCCCCGAGGCCTCCTCCCAGCTGGACATCCCTCCACCTAGTCCTGGTCTTCCCTGAGGCCTCCTCCCAGCTGGACATCTCTGGACCACCTCCCTACGGGGGCCCCCAGGAGGCATCCTTACCAGATACCCGAACCACCTCAATTGGCTCCTTTCAACGTGAAGGAGCAGCGGCTCTACTCCGAGCTCCTCTCGGATGACTGAGCTTTTCACCCTATCTCTAAAGGAGACACCAGCCCCCCTCCTGAGGAAACCCATTTCAGCCGCTTGTACCCTGGATCTTGTTTTTTCGGTCATGACCCAGCCTTCAAGACCATAGGTGAGGGTAGGAATGAACACTGACCGGTAGATCGAGAGCTTTGCCTTCTGGCTCAGCTCTCTTTTTGTCACAACGGTGCGATAAATGGCATGTAATACCGCACCTGCTGCTCCGAGGACTCACTCCCTACCTGAAGAAGGCACTCCATCGGTTTCCTGCTGAGAACCATGGCCTCAGATTTAGAGGTGCTGATCCTCATCCCAGCCGCTTCACACTCGGCTGAAGGTCACAGACCGATGGCACCATCAGGACCACATCATCTGCAAAAAGCAGTGATTAGATCCCCTCCCCACCCCAACTACGCATCGACATCCTGTCCATAAATATTATGAACAGGATTGGTGACAAAGCGCAGCCCTGGCGGAGGCCAACCCTCCATAACCTGGAACGAATCCAACTTACTGCCGAGAACCCGGACACAGCTCTCGCTTTGGTCATACAGAGATCAGATGACCCTGAGAAGGGACCCCCTCACCCCATACTCCCGCAGCACCTCCCACAGTATCTCCTGGGGGACCCGGTCATACACCTTCTCCAGATCAACAAAACACATGTAGACTGGTTGGGCATACGCCCAGGCTCCCTCCAGGATCCTTGCGAGAGTGAAGATCTGATCCGTTGTTCAACGACCAGGACGGAATCCGCATTGTTCCTCTTCAATCCGAGGTTTGACTATCAGCCGAACCCTCCTTTCCAACACCTTGGAGTAGCCTTTACCAGGGAGGCTGAGAAGTGTGATACCCCTGTAATTGGCACACACCCTCTAGGTCCCCCATTTTGAAGAGGGGAACACCACGCTGGTCTGCCACTCCCTAGGCACCGTCCCAGACCTCCACGCAATGTTGAAGAGGCGTGTCAACCAAGACAGCCCCTCCACACCCAGAGCTTTCAGCATTTCTGGACGGATCTCATCAATCCCTGGGGCTTTGCCACTGTGGAGTTGTTTAACTACCTCAGAGACCTCCACCAGGGAGACCATAAACGGTTTTACAGATGCACCTTGGTGCAGACCGAAAGTCCTTCTCCAGGTCTTCTCCGTGTCTTCTCCGTGTCTTCTCTGTGTCTTTTCCGTGTCTTCTCTAGGTCTTCTCCCTGTCTTCTCCAGGTCTTCTCCATGTCTTCTCCGAGCTTCTCCCACACCCGCTGCTTTGTCTCTGTCACGGCAGAGGCTGCAGCCCTTCGGGCCCGTCGGTACTTTGCAAAAGCCTCCGGAGTCCTCTGGGATAACATATCCCACAAAGACTCCTTCTTCAGTCGGACGGCTTCCCTGACCACCTTGTCCACCAGGATGTTCGTGGGTTACCGCCCCTTGAGGCACCAAAGACCCTAAGACCACAGCTCTCCACAGCAGCTTAAGCAATGGAAACTATGAACATTGTCCACTCAAGGGTCTGTCCAGAGTCTTCCCCACCCCCTGACCCAACTCACCACCAGATGGTGATCAGTTGACAGCTCCCCCCACCCGAGTGTCCAAAACATACGGCCTCAGATCAGATGAAACGATTATAAAATCGATCATTGACCTTCAGCCTAGGGTGCTCTGGTACCACGTACACTTATGAGCACCCTAGGGTACTCTGGTACCACGTACACTTATTACTCTGGTACCACGTACACTTATGAGCACCCTATGCTTGAACATGGTGTTTCTTATGGACAATCCATGACTAGACCAGAAGTCCAACAACAGACCACCACTTAGGTTTAGATCAGGGACCCGTTCCTCCCAATCAGCCTCTCCAAGTATCTCCATCATTGCCCACGTGTGCGTTGAAGTCCGCCAGCAGAACTATGGAGTCCCCTAATAGAGCCCCATACAGGACTCCATTCAAGATCCCCCACTGGAGCCCCATACCGGACTCCATTCAAGGTCCCCCACTGGAGTCCCATACAGGACTCCATTCAAGATCCCCTACTGGAGCCCCGTACAGGACTCCATTCAAGGTCCCCCACTGGAGCCTCATACAGGACCCCATTCAAGGTCCCCCACTGGAGCCCCAAGGTCTCCTAGAAGGTTGAATACACCGCGCTCTTGTTTGGTGCATTTGCACAAACAATAGTCAGAGTTCGACCAGAGGCGACCGTCTCATCGCCCGGGGTAAACGACAACGCAGCCGCGCTCAGTCGGGGCTTTGTGAGTATTAAGGCCTATATAAAAGAGACTTCAGATACAGTATTAGGGACCACTAAGGTCTACATAAAAGAGACTTCAGATACAGTATTAGGGACCACTAAGGTCTACATAAAAGAGACTTCAGATACAGTATTAGGGACCACTAAGGTCTATATAAAAGAGACTTCAGATACAGTATTAGGGACCGCTAAGGTGTATATAAAAGAGACTTCAGATATAGTATTAGGGACCACTAAGGTCTATATAAAAGAGACTTCAGATACAGTATTAGGGACCACTAAGGTCTTTATAAAAGAGACTTCAGATACAGTATTAGGGAACCACTAATGTCTATATAAAAGAGACTTTACATACAGTATTAAATTTGTATATGTGTAATAAAGTGTACCTGGTGGTTTGATGCCGGCTGAAACCGGATGCGTCCTGGACATCTGAGTCCGTCTCAGAAAAATAAGACTGTGCCGGACTCATCCGGCGGAGGTACGACTCGGTGTCCTCAGGGTGTCGATGAGGACAGCACGCCAACATGGACTCAGACTGTCTTTCTGCTGTCCTCTCGTCCTCGTTTGGTTGGTTTAACTCCGTCTTGATGTCCTCCAGCACCTGCAGAGGATCCAGACTGGATTGACCCTGTCAAGACACAATGTGAGTCCATACACATACTCTCTACTGCTGTCTCTACATATTACTCTCTACTGTTGTCTCTCTGCATACTACTCTCTACTGATGTCTCTCTACATACTACTCTCTACTGTTGTCTCTCTAAATACTACTCTCTACTGTTGCCTCTCTACATACTACTCTCTATTGTTGTCTCTCTACATACTACTCTCTACTGTTGTCTCTCTGCTGTTGTCTCTCTACATACTACTCTCTACTGATGTCTCTCTACATACTACTCTCTACTGTTGTCTCTCTAAATACTACTCTCTACTGTTGCCTCTCTACATACTACTCTCTATTGTTGTCTCTCTACATACTACTCTCTACTGTTGTCTCTCTACTGTTGTCTCTCTACATACTACTCTCTACTGATGTCTCTCTACATACTACTCTCTACTGTTGTCTCTCTACTGTTGTCTCTCTACATACTACTCTCTACTGATGTCTCTCTACATACTACTCTCTACTGTTGTCTCTCTACATACTACTCTCTACTGATGTCTCTCTACATACTATTCTCTACTGTTGTCTCTCTAAATACTACTCTCTACTGTTGTCTCTCTACTGTTGTCTCTCTACATACTATTCTCTACTGATGTATCTCTACATACTACTCTCTACTGTTGTCTCTCTACATACTACTCTCTACTGTTGTCTCTCTAAATACTACTCTCTACTGTTGTCTCTCTACTGTTTTCTCTCTACATACTACTCTCTACTGTTGTCTCTCTACTGTTGTCTTTACATACTACTCTCTACTGTTGTCTCTACATACTACTCTCTACTGTTGTCTCTCTACTGTTGTCTTTAGATACTACTCTCTACTGATGTCTCTCTACATACTACTCTCTACTGTTGTCTCTCTACTGTTGTCTCTCTACATACTACTCTCTACTGTTGTCTCTCTACTGTTGTCTTTACATTCTACTCTCCACTGCTGTCTCTCTACATACTACTCTCTACTGTTGTCTCTCTACTGATGTCTCTTTACATACTACTCTCTACTGCTGTCTCTACATACTACTCTCTACTGTTGTCTCTCTACTGATGTCTCTTTACATACTGCTCTCTACTGCTGTCTCTACATACTACTCTCTACTGTTGTCTCTCTACTGATGTCTCTCTACATACTACTCTCTACTGTTGTCTCTCTACTGTTGTCTCTACATACTACTCTTTACTGTTGTCTCTCTACATACTACTCTCTACTGTTGTCTCTACATACTACTCTTTACTGTTGTCTCTCTACATACTACTCTCTACTGTTGTCTCTCTAATGTTGTCTTTACATACTACTCTCTACTGTTGTCTCTCTAATGTTGTCTTTACATACTACTCTCTACTGCTGTCTCTACATACTACTCTCTACTGATGTCTCTCTACTGTTGTCTCTCTACTGCTGTCTCTACATACTACTCTCTACTGTTGTCTCTCTACTGTTGTCTCTCTACTGCTGTCTCTACATACTACTCTCTACTGTTGTCTCTCTACTGCTGTCTCTACATACTACTCTCTACTGATGTCTCTCTACTGTTGTCTCTCTACTGCTGTCTCTACATACTACTCTCTACTGTTGTCTCTCTACTGTTGTCTCTCTACTGCTGTCTCTACATACTACTCTCTACTGTTGTCTCTACATACTACTCTCTACTGATGTCTCTCTACATAATACTCTCTACTCTTGTCTCTCTACATACTACTCTCACGTTGTTAGTTGCCGGTCCCAGTCCTCCTCCCTGGATCTCCTTCTGGATGATAAAGCCCCCCCGGCTCCTCTCTCTGGCTCTGCCGGGCATCAGAGGCGACGCCAGACGTTTGGTTCTGATCTGGACCATCTCGGCTCGGCCGTCGCTGAGCTTCAGACCTCGAGAGCGCCGCAGGTTCTCCTCGCGCTCCTGAACTAACCGGATCTCCCTTTCTATCGGGGTCTCGTAGCTGATCCTGTTCTCCTGCTGCTCCTCCAGGCCGGAGTCCAGATCCTCGAATACACTGCTCTGCCGGCTAAGAGTCTAAAGAAATTAGACAGATTTACCTCATGGTCAGGGATGTAGACTACGTAATACGCAGGAATACCCACTAAGAAATCTCCAGGATTACCGTATACCCACTAAGAAATCTCCAGGATTACTGTATACCCACTAAGAAATCTCCAGGATTACCGTATACCCACTAAGAAAGCTCCAGGATTACCGTATACCCACTAAGAAATCTCCAGGATTACCGTATACCCACTAAGAAAGCTCCAGGATTACCGTATACCCACTAAGAAAGCTTTCTTAGTGGGTGTACGGTGTACACCCACTAATAAAACTCCAGGATTACCGTATATCCACTAATAAAGCTCCAGGATCACCATATACCTCCTAATAAAGCTCCAGGATTACCGTATACTCTCTAATAAAGCTCCAGGATTACTGTATACCCACTAAGGAAGCTCCAGGATTACTGTATACCCACTAAGAAAGCAGAAAGCTCCAGGATTACCGTATACCCACTAATAAAGCTCCAGGATTACTGTATACCCTCTAATAAAGCTCCAGGATCACTGTATACCCACTAATAAAGCTCCAGGATTACCGTATACTCCCTAATAAAGCTCCAGGATTACCGTATACCCACTAATAAAGCTCCAGGATTACCGTATACTCTCTAATAAAGCTCCAGGATTACCGTATACCCACTAAGGAAGCTCCAGGATTACCGTATACCCACTAAGAAAGCTCCAGGATTACCGTATACCCACTAATAAAGCTCCAGGATTACCGTATACCCACTAAGAAAGCTCCAGGATTACCGTACACCCTCTAAGAAAGCTCCAGGATTACCGTATACCCTCTAAGAAAGCTCCAGGATTACCGTATACCCACTAAGAAATCTCCAGGATTACCGTATACCCACTAAGAAAGCTCCAGGATTACCGTATACCCACTAAGAAAGCTCCAGGATTACCGTACACCCACTAAGAAAGCTTCAGGATTACCGTACACCCACTAAGAAAGCTCCAGGATTACCGTATACCCACTAATAAAGCTCCAGGATTACCGTATACCCACTAAGAAAGCTCCAGGATTACCGTACACCCTCTAAGAAAGCTCCAGGATTACCGTATACCCTCTAAGAAAGCTCCAGGATTACCGTATACCCACTAAGAAATCTCCAGGATTACCGTATACCCACTAAGAAAGCTCCAGGATTACCGTATACCCACTAAGAAAGCTCCAGGATTACCGTACACCCACTAAGAAAGCTTCAGGATTACCGTACACCCACTAATAAAGCTCCAGGATTACCGTATACCCACTAATAAAGCTCCAGGATCACCGTATACCCACTAATAAAGCTCCAGGATTACCGTATACTCCCTCTTCATGGAAATCTGACGGGCAGGGTTATAGAGCGTAGTGGTAGGCTAAGACCTTCTGTGACACGAACTAAGCGGTATGCTCTTTCTTTTGTACCTCAGGCTATTAGACAGCACAACAAGCACTTTAAACGTACATTTTTATAAGTTTCTATTTTTATTTCTTTTTAAATTGTATTTATGTAATATTGTAGTGTATTTGTGGTAATGTATTTGTTCTCTAGTTTTTATGGGTAAGATGGCACTGTAAGCACTGTAATTTCCATTTTTATGGATGAAATAAACTTGACTTGACTTAATAAAGCTCCAGGATTACCGTATACCCACTAAGGAAGCTCCAGGATTACTGTATACCCACTAAGGAAGCAAAAAGCTCCAGGATTACCGTATACCCACTAATAAAGCTCCAGGATTACTGTATACCCTCTAATAAAGCTCCAGGATCACCGTATACCCACTAATAAAGCTCCAGGATTACCGTATACTCTCTAATAAAGCTCCAGGATTACCGTATACCCACTAAGGAAGCTCCAGGATTACCGTATACCCACTAAGAAAGCTCCAGGATTACCGTATACCCACTAATAAAGCTCCAGGATTACTGTATACCCACTAAGAAAGCTCCAGGATTACCATACACCCTCTAAGAAAGCTCCAGGATTACCGTATACCCTCTAAGAAAGCTCCAGGATTACCATATGTTCTCTAAAAAAGCTCCAGGATTACCATATATCCTCTAAAACAGCTCCAGGATTACCGTATATCCTCTAAAACAGCTCCAGGATTACCGTCTATCCTCTAAAACAGCTCCAAGATTACCGTATATCCCGGTGGCGTCATCAGACGCTCCATCGGATTGGGCGGCGCCGTCAGACGGTCCTGTTCCATCGGGCCTGGTGGCATCAGACGGTCCCGCTCCATCAGGACTGGCGGCATCAGACGGTCCAGCTCCATCGGGCCTGGCGCCGTCAGACGTTCCATCTGCAGGAACTGTTGTCGCGCTGCGCTGAAGTTGATCTGCTCCTGGACCACGGTCCCAGGCTCGGTGGCACCGGAGGGTTCTGGTCCAGAGTGGGCCGGACTGTAGCTCAAGCTAAAACCTTAAAAAGAAAGAAAATCACATTTATTATTATACTATATTATATCATATACTATATTGTATAATATTATACTTATATAATATACTATTTTATATAATACAGTATACGATATAGTATATGATATCATATACTATATTACTATTATGCATCTATTAACATCTATTAACATCTATTAACATCTATTAACCATGTATTAAACATCTATTAACATGTATTAACATGTATTAAACATCTATTAACCATGTATTAAACATCTATTAACACGTATTAACATGTATTAAACATCTATTAACATGTATTAACATGTATTAAACATCTATTAACCATGTATTAAACATCTATTAACACGTATTAACATGTATTAACATCTATTAACATGTATTAACATCTATCAACATGTATTAACATGTATTAACATCTATTAACCATGCATTAAACATCTATTAACCATGTATTAAACATCTACTAACATGTATTAACATGTATTAACATCTACTAACATGTATTAACATGTATTAACATGTATTAACATATATTAACATGTATAAACCATGTATTAACCATCTATAATGCTGGTTCTAGTGGGGTGTCCCAGACCTGGGACCAGTCTGCTCAGGTCCAGGTTCTCCAGCGCGCTCCACTGATCTCTGAAGCTCTTCTTCGGTGCCTGGCTGCGAATGATCTCCTTCCGAAGCTGCTTCTCTTCTTCTTCGTGAACCGCCGGTTCCGTTCCTCGGATCCACTTCGTACGGCGAGTCCCGTTGCTGTCTGCGAACAGACTCTCCGGCTTCCTGCCACCGGTATAGGTCTGTAGTTTGAATCCTTTATCTTCCTTCAGGGTGGCGAGCTGCACCTGTCGCTGCGGCGACACCTTCCAGGCTTCGTTCAGCTCGGCCTCTGGACTCGCTGGGTCCTCCACGAACAGTAGAAACCGCAGTGAGAGCCGGAGCTGCTGGGAGAGCCGGGGCTGCTGGGAAAGCTGGGGCTGCTGGGAGAGCCGGGATGCTGGGAAAACCAGGGCTGCTGGGACACCACTCGTCCCTGGCATTGCCTCCGTGCTGCACCGCGACCTGCCGGGCCTGGACCACCACGTCCCCCGACCAGGCGCCCTGCTGGGAGGAGACCGAAGTTATTTATCAAACTGAACTACAACTAGACAACTAACTCCAGAACTAACTCAAACTAACTCTAAAAACTAACTCAAACTAACTCTGAATAATCTAAAACCTGAATAATAAAGCCCAAATAGTCCGGACCTGGGGGGAGCCGAGCCCTGAGGAGATGGAGGTGCTGTCGTAGGTGAAGACCAGATCATCAGGGCCAGTGGACTCGCTCCGCACTGGGCCGGCGAGGGAGCGCAGGTCCGAGGGCTGCAGCAGTGGGGAGAGGGGCTTCAGCACCCACCGCCGCGGAATGCTGTCCATGACTGGAGGGGGCGCTGCAGGGGGGGGGCGCAGCAAGGGGGCCGGTGGGGGCTGCTGTGGGGCAGGTGGAGGTTCAGATGGAGGAAGACACTGGATTGAGAGGAAACTGAAACTGGAAACTCTGAGGAGTCAGAAGATCCGGACGGCCGCTGCAGAGAGTATCTGAAACAAGAGACAAGATCAGTTACAACTATATCTATATATATATATATATATATATATATATATATATATATATATATATATATATATATATATATATATATATATATATGTGAGTTTATTGATAGAGTTCTAAAACTGGAGAGAAAATGCTATTACATGTGAAACAAGACGGTCGATCCATGTCAGGGTGAATATTAAACTGGGTCCTGCTGCAAAGTTACACACTCATGTGACTCTGAGAGCCAATCAGATGCTAGAAATGACTCCATTTAAACAGTCTGATAGAGATGTTAGCTGGCGTACCATTAGCAGCGTAGCATTAGCTCAGACAGTGTGTCTGTGTGTGAGTGATAAACTGCCCCACCTGCAGTCTGACTCTGCTGATAAGAAACAGAGACAGACAGTAGTGGACCAATGTAGCCCTACAGAGATAGACCTTTTAGTTAAAGAGGAAGATCCTTTTAGTTTAACAGGAAAAAGCCCCAAAATCACCATCACCAAACCCACCAGACTCCATGTAAATAATCACTACTTTTAGCGTGTATAGAGCAGCATATCTCCACCAGACTCCATCTTAATAATCACTACTTTTAGCGTTTATAGAGCAGCATATCTCCACCAGACTCCATGTAAATAATCACTACTTTTAATGTGTATAGAGCAGCATATCTCCACCAGACTCCATGTAAATAATCACTACTTTTAGCGTGTATAGAGCAGCATATCTCCACATGTAAATGGGTGAATTAAGAGTTTATTCCAACCAGACCAGAGTGGTGATTGGTGGAACAGTGGAAAGATTAATTTAATTTAATTTAGTTTCTGTCCTCTTTGAATGAAGTGTGTTTTATAAAGATAAAAGTGGTGATTATTTACATGGAGTCTGGTGGGACACGGGGACAGTCTGCATACGGTGCCTCCAGCAGGATCATGTGATGAATTCTGCAGCAGCTGATATTTATGTTTTACAAGAATTTTTTATTTTTTTTTATTTTAGGTGATTTTTGTTTCAGTTAAATTTTTAAACACTTTTTACTGTTTAAAACTTTAAAATCAACAAAAACTAAAGTTATCTTCATGTTTTTATAGATTACATTAGTTATTATCAAAGATCATTTAGTTATTATTTAGATATTAAAGCTGATTTTCTCACCTGAGATTAGTTTCCTGTTAACAGCACAAACTCTGACAGACTGAAAAATAAGTCAGTGACAAAGTTCAGCTGCTATCGTCCAATCAGAGACTCCCCACACACACACACACACAGGCACACACACACAAAGATAGTTATTTCTAACCTTTGTATTCGCTTGTGATGGATCAGGAAGAAATAAAATCATAAACATGAACTCGATGGACTTCAACCAGAGAAAAGAACAGGCTATATAACATAATATAATATATATATAACATAATATATATAACTATAATATATATAACTATAATATATATATATATAACTACAATATATATAACTATATATATATATAACTATAATATATATATAAAACTATAATATATATAACTATAATATATATATAAAACTATAATATATATAACTATAATATATATAACTATAATATATATATATAACTATAATATATATATATATATATAACTATAATATATATAACTATGATATATATATAACTATAATATATAACTATAATATATATATATAACTATAATATATATATATAACTATAATATATATAACTATGATATATATATAACTATAATATATAACTATAATATATATATATAACTATAATATATATATATATAACTATAATATATATAACTATAACATATATATATATATAACTATAATATATATATATATATATATATATATATATATATAACTAATATATATAACTATAATATATATATATATATAACTATAATATATATATAACTATAATATATATAACTATAATATATATTTATATATATATTATAGTTAATGTATCATAAATCTCAGAATTGTCGACCGTGTGTGTGTGTGTGTGTGTGTGTGTGTGTGTCTGTCTGTGTGTCTGTCTTTGTGTCTCTGTGTGTGTGTGTGTGTGTCTGTGTGTGTCTGTGTGTGTGTGTGTCTGTCCGTGTGTCTGTGTGTGTGTGTGTGTGTGTGTGTGTGTGTGTGTGTCTGTGTGTGTGTGTGTGTGTCTGTGTGTGTGTGTGTGTGTGTGTGTGTGTCTGTCCGTGTGTCTGTGTGTGTCTGTGTGTGTGTGTGTGTGTGTGTCTGTGTGTGTGTGTGTGTCTGTCTTTGTGTCTGTCTTGTGTGTGTGTGTGTGTGTGTCTGTGTGTGTGTGTGTGTGTGTGTGTGTGTGTGTGTGTGTGTGTCTGTCTGTGTGTGTGTGTCTGTCTGTGTGTGTGTGTGTGTGTGTGTGTGTGTCTGTGTGTGTCTGTCTGTCTGTCTGTCTGTCTGTCTGTCTGTCTGTCTGTCTGTCTGTCTGTCTGTCTGTCTGTCTGTCTGTCTGTGTGTGTGTGTGTGTGTGTGTGTGTGTGTGTGTGTGTGTGTGTGTGTGTGTGTGTGTGTTAGAATAACACAGGAGCAGATTTCTGAGTCGCTTCACGTTTAATTTCTCTTCATAAAACCCAAAAAACAGAAACTGCAAAACAACCAAAGAACTCCAGCGGCTGGTTACAGACAGAGAATCTCAGGGCACTGCCTAATGCTAAGCTAATGCTAACGCTAAGCTAATTCTAAGATAATGCTACAAAAATGCTAAGCTAATGCATCGAGGGGACGTCACAAAGGGAAACATATGGCAGTACAAAAGTAAAAAGGCTTCGAGAAAATCGAAAAAAGTAAAGTTTATAAAACAGAAGCAGAAACAGGAAATGATGTAATGTGGTTAGAGGCGGGGCTTAGGGCAGTGGGTGGAGCTTAGTTCCTTTAGTTTTTGTCCTTTTAGTTTTCAGTTGATTATAATTGAAGCAGCTTCACGCAGACTGAGTCAGCTTCGCTCGCTGTCCCAAGCAAGCACCAGTTATCTTCTGAGAGAGTCTCTGAAGACCAGACCGGACCGGACCGGACCAGACCGGACCGGACCGGACCGGACCAGACCAGACCAGACCAACGTCTGCATATCTGAAGGAACTACAGTCACATTAACACAAGTCAATTCTCCATTCATCACTAGCTCCGTCTCCGTCCACGTGTCCATCTGATTATCTGGAGTCGGTAAAACCTCCTGAGAATAAATCTGGTGAAAGTGTGTTTCCACCCAACGGCTTTACAGCCAATAAGAACCTGTGGTGATGACATCACACGCTGCTTTAGGGTCAGACGGGGACATCTGATTGGTTGGAGACATTTAAGGTGTTTCCATTCATTTACACTGAATCACACAACAGACGTCCACCATCACATGACCACTATGGGACAACATCACATGATCACTATGGGACAACATCACATGATCACTATGGGACAACATCACATGATCACTATGGGACAACATCACATGATCAATATGGGACAACATCACATGATCACTATGGGACAACATCACATGACCACTATGGGACAGGCTACATAGAGCTAATGTTCCAGCAAGAAAACAACAACGCTATCAACACGTCGCTATGACAATGCAGATGCAACTTGTCTTTTATTGCCCCCCCGGCATCGCTGCGAGACTCTTTTTTGAGACGTCTCTCTGTCTGAGCGTCTTCCATTGTCTCCCAGGACGTCCCACGGCTTGTCCAAACCTTCCTTCACGAGTTCCTGATAAATTAAATCCAGAAAGTCTCTCGTCTCCTTGTCTGTCCACGTCCATCTGTCTTTGTTGCCCCCCCCCCCCCCCATGTGTGCAGACAGAGAGGACATACTGGGGGACATTAACTACAACTTCTTCTTCTGTGTTTTGTGGCGGGTTGCAACCATAAAATGACCTAAAACTTAATCGACTCATTATTTATTCAGCAAATAAGGTCTCCATCAGCGTTTATCACATAAGAATAAAATCATCATCATCATCATCTTCATCTTTATCTTTATCATCATCATCATCATCAAGATAAAATCTGATGAGACCAACGCATTTCCTTTGAGTCGAGATTCATCAAACTTACGGTTTCCATGAAGAATTTTTCATCATTATCATTAGTTCAGATAAACATGAGGATGGACCAGAACTACAGACTTCCTGTCACGTCTCAAACCATCATGTGACTCCATCATGTGACTCGAGTCACATGATGCTGCAGCACTTACATGGCTGCTTCTCCTTCTTCATCTCCTCCACTACTTCCTTTCCTTCCTCCCCTTCCTTTACAACCTTCCCTTCCTCCCCTTCCTTCCCTTCCTTTACAACCTTCCCTTCCTTCCCTTCCTTCCCTTCCTTCCCTTCCTTTACAACCTTCTCTTCCTTCTTTTCCCTAACTTCTTCCCCGTTGCCCACCGGTGCCGCGGCCGTCTCCGTGGGGTTGTTGTTGGCGTGCGGAGGCGGAGCTTCCTGCGCGGTGCTTGTTGACGTCTCCTCGCTTGCGGTGTCGTCGTGGATGAGCACGCGCTCGGCCGTCACCGTGCCGACCAGACCGAACACCTTCTTGGTCTCGTCCTCGTCCTCCACGCTCTGGTACCCCATGAACACCATGGTGAGCGGCGCCGCGGCGCTGGCGTCCACCGGGCCCGGCTCGGCCCGCAGCCCCCTGATCTCCGCCGGCGGCGGGGCATCGGGGCTCGATACCGCCACCTCGGCTGTAGGGAGAGACGTCACCGTGGCGACGGTCTGCGACGTCACGGACGCCTCGTCGGCTTTGTGGATGAGGTCCTCGACCTCGGAGACGCTGAGCAGCTGCACGCCATCTTCTCCGTTCATCTCATGGACGACTGAGGGACACGATCAGAAAACACTCATCACACACATTGCTACGCTAATCAGGCTACATCGCCACCGCTATGCTAATCAGGCTACATCGCCACTGCTATGCTAATCAGGCTACATCGCCACCGCTATGCTAATCAGGCTACATCCCCACCGCTATGCTACATTGCTACCGCTATGCTAATCAGGCTACATCTCCACCACTACAGCAATCAAGCTACATCTCCACCGCTATGCTACATTGCTACCGCTATGCTAATCAGGCTACATCTTCACCACTACGCTAATCAGGCTACATCTCCACCGCTATGCTACATCGCTACCGCTATGCTAATCAGGCTACATCTCCACCGCTATGCTACATTGCTACCGCTACGCTAATCAGGCTACATCTCCACCACTATGCTACATCGCTACCGCTATGCTAATCAGGCTACATCTTCACCACTACGCTAATAAGGCTACATCTCCACCGCTATGCTACATCGCTACCGCTATGCTAATCAGGCTACATCTCCACCGTTACGCTACATCTTCATTGCCACGCTAATCAGGCTATATCGCTATGCTACGTTTATCAGGCTTGTTTGTTTGTATCTGTCTGTTGATCTGTTTCAATTGGCTGACATCTCTGTTCCTATTGGCTGAAATCTCTGTTCCTATTGGCTGACCTTTCCTCTCGTCCTCGTACACTTTGACCCCCCCGTGGTGAGAGAGGTCAACAGGAAGTGAGGTGTTAGTGGACAAAACCCGGGTTTCCCCAGTCAGCCGGTCCCGCTCCACCTTAATCTCCACAGAGTACATTGCTGGACACACAAATACACAAATACACAAATACACAAATACACAAATACACACACACACACACACACACACACAGGGTCAATGAAAAAAACACAAAAACACAGACAGAAAGACAGACAGAGCGAGAGACAGACAGACAATAAGTCAGACAGACAGACAGACAGACAGACAGACAGCTGTTAGAGACAGACAGGAGTTAACTGTTAATAAACTATATGAAATACTCTCCAGTCTGGGGCTTTTATTGTGAAAGGTAAGAACAGGAAAGGAGGAGAAAACATTTTCAATCTGGCTTTTCTCCTAAGATTTCGACCTTTATTCTGAAAATCTTTATCCTGTAATATTGTCGAGGTGGAAAGGAGTAACCCCCCCCCCCACCGACTCACCTCTCTTCATCTCCTCACTTGCTCCGTTCACTCGGGGGCTTTTAGGGGCTCTGACCTCTGCAAAGGATCATGGGAAAAAAAGGAAGAGTTCATAGTAAAGCCCTGGTATCACAAAACACTGTAATCTGATTACTCTGCACTGTAATCTGATTACTCTGCTGTCTCACCTGGAGCGATCTGAGCCGACATTAGCTCCGGCTGACCTTTGACCCCGACAGCTGATCAGAAAGACACAGTGAGAGGACGACCAGACACAGAAACTACAACCAGAGAAGAAGAAACGTACCTTCAACCGATCCTGGACACACCTGCGGACACAGAGACACAGACAGGAAGTTCAGCTTCACAATTAAAGTCTCTGCAGTCCAGACAGGAAACAGACAAACTTATATATACAGTGAGGAAAATAAGTATTGAACACGCTGCTATTTTGCAAGTTGTCCCCCTTAGAGATCCTGGAGGGTCTGATGTCCTCGTAGGTGCATGTCCACTGTGAGAGACATCATCTAAAAACATCCAGACATCACAATGGAGGATTTAACTATTTATTATATGATACAGCTGCAAATAAGTATTTGAACAGCTGTCTATCAGCTAGAATCTGACCCTCAAAGACCTGTTAGTCTGCCTTCAAAATGTCCCCCCCCACTCCATTTATTATCCTACATTAGATGCACCTGTTTGAGGTCGTTAGCTGCATAAAGACACCTGTCCCCCCCGTCCAATCAGTAAGAATCCAACTACTAACATGGCCGAGACCAAAGAGCTGTCCAAAGACACTAGAGACCTCCACAAGGCTGGACAGGGCTACGGGGACATGTCCAAGCAGCTCGGTGAGACAGGGCTACGGGGACATGTCCAAGCAGCTCGGTGAGACAGGGCTACGGGGACATGTCCAAGCAGCTCGGTGAGACAGGGCTACGGGGACATGTCCAAGCAGGTCGGTGAGACAGGGCTACGGGGACATGTCCAAGCAGCTCGGTGAGAAAAGGTCCACTGTTGGAGCAATCATTAGAAAATGGATGAAGCTAAACATGACTGTCAATCTCCCTCGGACTGGGGCTCCATGCAGGATCTCACCTCGGGGGGGCTCCATGCAGGATCTCACCTCGGGGGGTCTCAATGATCCTAAGAAAGGTGACAGAACTACAAGGGAGGAGCTGGTCCAGGACCTGAAAAGACCTGGGACCACCGTTTCCAAGGTTACTGTTGGTAATACACTAAGACGTCATGGTTTGAGATCATGCATGGCCCGGAAGGTTCCCGTGCTTAAACCAGACCATGTCAGGGCCCGTCTTAAGTTGGCCAACGACCATCTGGAGGATCCAGAGGAGTCATGGGAGGAAGTCATGTGGTCAGATGAGACCAGAATAGAACTTTTTGGTCATAATTCCACTAACCGTGTTTGGAGGAAGAAGAATGATGAGGACCATCCCAAGACCACCATCCCCACTGTGAAGCATGGGGGGGTAGCATCATGCTTTGGGGGGGTTTCTGCCCATGGGACAGGGGACTGCACTGTCATGACAATGACCCGAAGCACACAGCCAGGAGAACCAAGGAGGGGCTCTGGAAGAAGCAGATCAATGTTCTGGTTCTGGCCTAGCCGGTCTCCAGACCTAAACCCAATAGAGAATCTTTGGAGGGAGCTCAAACCGTGTTTCTCAGCAACAGCCCAGAAACCTGACTGATCTAGAGAAGATCTGTGTGGAGGAGTGGACCAGAATCCCTTCTGCTGTGTGTGTGTGTGTGTGTGTGTGTGTGTGTGTGTGTGTGTGTTATTATCCCTTCTGCTGTGTGTGTGTGTGTGTGTGTGTGTGTGTGTGTGTGTGTGTGTACTTACAACAGTGTGTGTTATGGTCTGACACACGCTTCCAGTTTCCAGACTGAGCAGCTCCTCCTCCAACCTGCAAAACACACACACACACACACACACACACACACGTTGCCTGATTTCTGTTATCTGGATGTAGATCAGAGATGAGGACCATCTCTGTGGAAGAGACTGTGAGACCTGTTGATGTTGTCCTCCAGGCTCCGGGTCCTGGTCTCGTCCTGCTCCAGCTGTCTCCTCACGGCGTCCTGCTCCGGTCCAGCAGAGGGCGCTCCATCCAGCAACCAGCGCTCCCGCAGCGCCTTGGACTGCACAGGAAGTACAACCATGATGTCAGAGCCCTGGACTGCACAGGAAGTACAACCATGATGTCAGAGCCTTGGACTGCACAGGAAGTACAACCATGATGTCAGAGCCCTGGACTGCACAGGAAGTACAACCATGATGTCAGAGCCTCGGACCGCACAGGAAGTACAACCATGATGTCAGAGCCCTGGACTGCACAGGAAGTACAACCATGATGTCAGAGCCCTGGACTGCACAGGAAGTACAACCATGATGTCAGAGCCTCGGACCGCACAGGAAGTACAACCATGATGTCAGAGCCCTGGACTGCACAGGAAGTACAACCATGATGTCAGAGCCCTGGACTGCACAGGAAGTACAACCATGATGTCAGAGCCTCGGACCGCACAGGAAGTACAACCATGATGTCAGAGCCCTGGACTGCACAGGAAGTACAACCATGATGTCAGAGCCTCGGACCGCACAGGAAGTACAACCATGATGTCAGAGCCCTGGACTGCACAGGAAGTACAACCATGATGTCAGAGCCCTGGACTGCACAGGAAGTACAACCATGATGTCAGAGCCTCGGACCGCACAGGAAGTACAACCATGATGTCAGAGCCCTGGACTGCACAGGAAGTACAACCATGATGTCAGAGCCTCGGACCGCACAGGAAGTACAACCATGATGTCAGAGCCCTGGACTGCACAGGAAGTACAACCATGATGTCAGAGCCCTGGACTGCACAGGAAGTACAACCATGATGTCAGAGCCCTGGACTGCACAGGAAGTACAACCATGATGTCAGAGCCTCGGACCGCACAGGAAGTACAACCATGATGTCAGAGCCCTGGACTGCACAGGAAGTACAACCATGATGTCAGAGCCCTGGACTGCACAGGAAGTACAACCATGATGTCAGAGCCTCGGACCGCACAGGAAGTACAACCATGATGTCAGAGCCCTGGACTGCACAGGAAGTACAACCATGATGTCAGAGCCTCGGACCGCACAGGAAGTACAACCATGATGTCAGAGCCCTGGACTGCACAGGAAGTACAACCATGATGTCAGAGCCCTGGACTGCACAGGAAGTACAACCATGATGTCAGAGCCTCGGACCGCACAGGAAGTACAACCATGATGTCAGAGCCCTGGACTGCACAGGAAGTACAACCATGATGTCAGAGCCCTGGACTGCACAGGAAGTACAACCATGATGTCAGAGCCTCGGACCGCACAGGAAGTACAACCATGATGTCAGAGCCCTGGACTGCACAGGAAGTACAACCATGATGTCAGAGCCCTGGACTGCACAGGAAGTACAACCATGATGTCAGAGCCTCGGACCGCACAGGAAGTACAACCATGATGTCAGAGCCCTGGACTGCACAGGAAGTACAACCATGATGTCAGAGCCTCGGACCGCACAGGAAGTACAACCATGATGTCAGAGCCCTGGACTGCACAGGAAGTACAACCATGATGTCAGAGCCCAGGACTGCACAGGAAGTACAACCATGATGTCAGAGCCTCGGACCGCACAGGAAGTACAACCATGATGTCAGAGCCCTGGACTGCACAGGAAGTACAACCATGATGTCAGAGCCCTGGACTGCACAGGAAGTACAACCATGATGTCAGAGCCTCGGACCGCACAGGAAGTACAACCATGATGTCAGAGCCCTGGACTGCACAGGAAGTACAACCATGATGTCAGAGCCCTGGACTGCACAGGAAGTACAACCATGATGTCAGAGCCTCGGACCGCACAGGAAGTACAACCATGATGTCAGAGCCCTGGACTGCACAGGAAGTACAACCATGATGTCAGAGCCTCGGACCGCACAGGAAGTACAACCATGATGTCAGAGCCCTGGACTGCACAGGAAGTACAACCATGATGTCAGAGCCTCGGACCGCACAGGAAGTACAACCATGATGTCAGAGCCTCGGACCGCACAGGAAGTACAACCATGATGTCAGAGCCTCGGACCGCACAGGAAGTACAACCATGATGTCAGAGCCCTGGACTGCACAGGAAGTACAACCATGATGTCAGAGCCCTGGACTGCACAGGAAGTACAACCATGATGTCAGAGCCTCGGACCGCACAGGAAGTACAACCCAAGGGGGTCAGCGAGCATACAGAACGCGGAGCTCCTATGGCGCCTATCCCATTTTGATGCTAACAAGCCACCACCCGCCGTTGTCTGTCTGCCTGCCTGCCTGCCTGTCTGCCTGTCTGTCTGTCTGTCTGTCTCACCTTCAGGTGCTGCAGTGCTCTCTTGTCGTCCTCCAGCTGACGCTTCTTGTTCTCGATCTCTGTCAACCACTTCCTCTTCTCCTGATGCATGATGGGAAACAGAGTAACACACACACACGATGGGGGTGGCTCAACAAGATATAATTTTTCCCCCTTAATGACTCAATGTGAGGACTTTTATTCTGAAATTTAAACTTTGTGTAAGTGGATCAATAAATGCATTAGTGGAAGAGCGAGTGTGTGTGTGTGTGTGTGTGTGTGTGTAAATTATACTCACTGAGAGGAGCTGCACTCGATCCTGCTGAGACTCACTGACCCTACAAGAAAGAGAGAGACAGACAGACAGACAGACAGACAGACAGACAGACAGACAGACAGACAGACAGACAGACAGACAGACAGACAGACAGACATTAAAGTTCATGAATGTTTCATAAGAAAAGCATCAATAAAGTGAAAAAGTAGTGATTATATACATGGAGTCTGGTGGAGATATGCTGCTCTATACACGCTAAAAGTAGTGATTATATACATGGAGTCTGGTGGAGATATGCTGCTCTATACACACTAAAAGTAGTGATTATTTACATGGAGTCTGGTGGAGATATGCTGCTCTATACACGCTAAAAGTAGTGATTATATACATGGAGTCTGGTGGAGATATGCTGCTCTATACACACTAAAAGTAGTGATTATATACATGGAGTCTGGTGGAGATATGCTGCTCTATACACACTAAAAGTAGTGATTATTTACATGGAGTCTGGTGGAGATATGCTGCTCTATACACACTAAAAGTAGGGATTATTTACATGGAGTCTGGTGGAGATATGCTGCTCTATACACGCTAAAAGTAGTGATTATATACATGGAGTCTGGTGGAGATATGCTGCTCTATACACACTAAAAGTAGTGATTATATACATGGAGTCTGGTGGAGATATGCTGGCTCCTCTGTATTTCTCTGCTGAGCTTCACACTTTCTGGACTCAAAGGGTCCGGAAAACAAAGCTGCAGCCGTCTCCATGGAGACCGGATTGTTGTCCATCTCCATGGAGACCGGACCGGACAACAGAGAATCTGAGCAGTGGGTCTGAGTTATGTCCCGGGGCACCGGGGACAGGAGGTCCACTGAACTTCAAAATAAAACATCAAAGAAAACTTTCTAAACTTTGTCTTTTCCCAACATTTATGTCTCTTTATCCAATGTTCCTGTCGCTCGATTAGTAACTTTTTCTACTTTTATTGACTAACAGCAGACAGGAAGTCCACTGAACTACAAAATAAAATACAGAGCAGATATTTCCTGTCAGTGTCGGTCAAACTAAAACACAAAAGACGGATTCTATCTGTTCATTTGGTTTTTATTCGATGCTTTATAAAATGTTCTGGTTTCATGTCTCATGGAATATTTTTATATTACATATTTTTTCTCTTAATTTTAACCCTTGTTATGATGTTTCTCTCTATTTTATTTGTATTGTTTATTAAGTTAGTTGCGGCTCCAGATCTGAGTACAGACGGTTGTTGTCCTAGTAAATATACATAATATAATAATAACATACAGTATATAATAATATACATATACATTTATTCAATGCTTGAGTTTTTTTAAACATTTGCCACTTTATTTTTTCAATATTTTTGTTTCTTTGAAGTTTTAGTCGTTTTTTCCCACGTTTGTTGCTTTTTATGAATTTTATTTTACTTGTTTGGACTTTTCATCCATTCGCACTTTCAAACGGTTCCTCTCTCCTTTTTTGAAAAATGTAACCGGGTTCGGGTTACAGTCATGTTGCCCACAGCGGTTATTGATTATGAACCAGGTCCTTCAGGGCAGCAACGGATCAATATGTAATTATAAAGGCTTGCGCTGCTGTGATGAGCTTCCGCTGTGAAAAGTAGAGCAGATTATTATTATTATTCTAAGCGTGACAACATTATGGGATGGATCCCGACAGAGATAGACCTTTTAGTTAAAGAGGAAGATCCTTTTAGTTTAACATGAAACAGAAATCACCATCACCAAACCCACCAGACTCCATGTAAATAATCACTACTTTTAGTGTGTATAGAGCAGCATATCTCCACCAGACTCCATGTAAATAATCACTACTTTTAGCGTGTATAGAGCAGTATATCTCCACCAGACTCCATGTTAATAATCACTACTTTTAGTGTGTATAGAGCAGCATATCTCCACCAGACTCCATGTAAATAATCACTACTTTTAGTGTGTATAGAGCAGTATATCTCCACCAGACTCCACGTAAATAATCACTACTTTTAGCATGTATAGAGCAGCATATCTCCACCAGACTCCATGTAAATAATCACTACTTTTAGCGTGTATAGAGAAGCATATCTCCACCAGACTCCATGTAAATAATCACTACTTTTAGCGTGTATAGAGCAGCATATCTCCACCAGACTCCATGTAAATAATCACTACTTTTAGCGTGTATAGAGCAGCATATCTCCACCAGACTCCATGTAAATAATCACTACTTTTAGCGTGTATAGAGCAGCATATCTCCACATGTAAATGGGTGAATTAAGAGTTTATTCCAACCAGACCAGAGTGGTGATTGTTGGAACAGTGGAAAGATGAACCAAGACGGCTTGCCACTTTGAATGAAGTGTGTTTTACGATGATAAAAGTAGTGATTATTTACATGGAGTCTGGTTGGTCTGGTTCGTGTCTGTTTCACTAATTAAGCCCAAGTAGCAATGTAAATGAAGGTATTGAGACTGTTAGGAACCCCGCCCAGATTTAATGTAATTAACCCATTCCCGTCCGCTGCAGTGACTCTCCCTGATCCCTGATTAATCCCTGATTTATCTCTGATGAATCCCACTGATCTAGGATCATCTTTTCTCTTAATTCTCTTCTTTTTCTCAGGGACTTTGGTGCAGTTTGCAGCAGCGGTTTCCCGGCACAGACCCTGACTCAGCGGACTGATGCCGCACCATGACGACACACACACACACACACACACACACACACACACACACATCCATCCATATCCATACATCCCGCACGCGACAGTCAAGTCACACGTTAGGCCTGATTAACAACACCAACACCCCGAAAAATAAAAAACAACACAGAAGAAAAAGAAGAAAAAAGTGAGAAGAAATCAAAGTATACTCACTCCATCTCTGAGCGCAGATCAGTCCGCTGAATCATCCGAGAGAGAAAAGAGACCCGCCCACCGGGGGGGGGCAGAGAGAGAGGAACGAGACCCGCCCACCGGAGTGGGGGGGGGGGGGACAGAGCGAGATCGAGGAGAGAGAGAGAGAAGAAGGAAAGGCGGCAGGCATCTTGAGGGAAAACACGGCGCAGGAATTGACCAGATAATTAATATTATTATTATTATTATTATTAATAATAATAATAATAAGTTTGAGTCCAGCAGAGGGAGCCTGACGTCACTAACGGAGCTTTAATCTAGAAATAACTCCTTCATTCATATTTAAAACTATTCTATTAAATATATTAAACTAACAGAGAACATGGAGACTGTTTCCTTCAGAATAAAACACCTCAGACACCGTTAAAAGGACACTTTTATTTTGAAAGAATCATTCAAATTAGTGTTTCAGTACAGCGTGTGTGTGTGTGTGTGTGTGTGTGTGTGTCTTTGGGCGTAACATCAAAATAAATCACATCTTTAACACATTTATGGCTTTAAGGCATTATGACGTCACTATGACGTCACTATGACATCTTAGAGAAACATTTTTGGGGAAAAAGTCAAAATATTCTCAGAAAAGAAGTCAGACCTAAGCGATGACATCATCAAACAGCGCCTCTCTGTCGTTAACAATCCTCCAAATCGATAAAGTTTGAATCAAAAGGAGTTCAGGCTCAGACCAGAATTAAAATAAATAAATAAATTAAAAGGCCGAAATCAGCGATGTTTTAATGTCTACACTCCAACTCCCAGAAAGCACTGCTGCAGAGAGTGTCGCCGGGCCGGTTCACTCGTTACGAAATATAAAAAGACTTTAGAACCAATGAGATCACACCGGGAGAGCCGAGGCTCATGGGAATTGTAGTTTCAGAGCAAGAAACAATGACCATTAAATCTGTTGCTAGGCAACATGTGCTCCCAAAAAACATCATGGCAACACATTCCTACGCGTTAAACCCCCGTTACTACGACGTGATTCAGAGACAAAGTTTTACGTTTCTAAGGTTTGAAGAAATTAAGAAAGTTCTGATCCAGCAGACAGGAAGTGACATCACACAGGATCTGTTTCCGGCCGGTACACAGTCTGTCGTTAGCCTCCACCGGGAAGCTAACGTTAGCTTAGCCAACAGCTACCTCGGCTAACTGACAGCTAACCGCTAGCTGACAGCTTGATCCAGTCGATAATAACGTTAAACTAAAGCTGCGGCTGAACTGAGACGTTAGAAACAAGTCAGGAGTTCCTGTTTTAAATGAGCACAGAACCGACGTAACAGCTAATATCTAGCTATCTATCTATCTATCCATCCATCTATCTATCCATCTATCTATCCATCTATCCATCTCTCCATCCATCTATCTGAGAGTCTCAGCTAGTAGTTAGCTGTTAGCTAAGCTAATGTTAGCTTCCCATTGGAGGCTAACAACAGACCGCTACTGTGGATCAGATGGTGCAGTGTGGTACATCTGCGTCCTTCATGACATCATCTGAGCATGCTCACGTGTACGGAGCATGCTCGTACGGTCGTGCGGAGCATGCTCCGTGCGGTCCGTGCAGCATGCTCGTGCGGACGTGTGAGCATGCATCCGTGCGGGCATGCTCGTGCGGTCAGAGCATGCTCACAGTCGTGAGCATGCTCGTACGGTCCGCGGAGCATGCTCAGTACACATGCTCAGTACCGTGCAGCATGCTCAGTACGGTCGTGAGCATGCTCAGTACGGTCCGCACGAGCATGCTCGTGTCCGTACGGAGCATGCTCAGTACGGTCGAGCATGCTCAGTACACGGTCGTGCGGGCATGCTCGTGCGGTCCGTACGGAGCATGCTCAGTACACGGTCCGTACGGGCATGCTCAGTACACGGTCCGTCGGAGCATGCTCAGTACACGGTACGGAGCATGCACTGAGCATGCTCAGTACGTTCCCAAGGAGACACAAAGATAAAATATTGTGCAACTTTAAAGCTAAATGTAACTCCTTAATGTTGAACCAGGACCCTGAACACACCAGGACCCTGAACACACCAGGACCCTGAACACACCAGGACCCTGAACACACCAGCATCACCTGCGTCTAACGTTGGACTGACACATGGAATAAAAAAAAAACAACTAAGCCGACAGGAAGTGACGTCACACACGACCGTTTCTTATTTCAGAGAGCAGAACATGGACTTCCTGTCTCTCCAGCCCTTCAGAATAAGAGCGCTGTCCCTCATGCGGCTGACCCGGAGTGGGCGTAGCCATGGCGACAGTCCCTGGGGGTCAGAACTCCACCTTGCAGGCGGGGAAGGTCTCGTCCTGCATGGCCACCGTGCTGTTGCTGCCCAGCACGGTGAGCGCCAGCGCCCTCTGCCGGTCCTGGGTCTCCTGGTACCACCGGTGCATCGCCAGCGAATCAAAGGTCGGGATCAGGGTCACCTGGGCACACAGCGGGGACACAGACCAATCAGAGAGCAGAGATACACAGTGGGGACACGGACCAATCAGAGAGCAGAGGGAGGAAGGGACACGGACCAATCAGAGAGCAGAGCTACACAGTGGGGACACGGACCAATCAGAGATACACAGTGGGGACACGGACCAATCAGAGAGCAGAGGGAGGAAGGGACACGGACCAATCAGAGAGCAGAGATACACAGTGGGGACACGGACCAATCAGAGATACACATATGATATAAAAGGAGAAGGAGAGTGTGTATATATATATATATATATATATATATATATATATATATATATATATATATATATATATATATATATATCCACTCCCCTATAGGATTATGAGGACCACCATACTAATACTGTGTATGTAGTATTATATGTAGTACTATCCACTCCCCTATAGGATTATGAGGACCACCATACTAATACTGTGTATGTAGTATTATATGTAGTACATGTAGTATAATCCACTCCCCTATAGGATTATGAGGACCACCATACTAATACTGTGTATGTAGTATTATATGTAGTACTATCCACTCCCCTATAGGATTATGAGGACCACCATACTAGTACTGTGTATGTAGTAGTATATGTAGTACATGTAGTATTATCCACTCCCCTATAGGATTATGAGGACCACCATACTAATACTGTGTATGTAGTATTATATGTAGTACTATCCACTCCCCTATAGGATTATGAGGACCACCATACTAATACTGTGTATGTAGTATTATATGTAGTACATGTAGTACTATCCACTCCCCTATAGGATTATGAGGACCACCGTACTAGTACTGTGTTGGACCCCCTTTCTTAATTCTACGAGGCATTGATCCAACAAGGTGCTGAAAGCATTCTTTAGAAATGTTGGCCCATATTGAGAGGATAGCATCTTGCAGTTGATGGAGATTTGTGGGATCCACATCCAGGGCACCAAGCTCCCGGTCCACCACATCCCAAAGATGTTCTATTGGGTTGAGATCTGGTGACTGGGGGGGCCATTTTAGTCCAGTGGACTCATCGTCATGTTCAAGAAACCAATTAGAAATGATGTGATCTTTGTGACATGGTGCATTATCCTGCTGGAAGTAGCCATCAGAGGAGGGTACATGGGGGCCATAAAGGGGGGGGGACATGGTCAGAAACAATGCTCAGGTAGGCCGTGGCATTTAAACCAGGCCCAGTGGCACTAAGGGGCCTAAAGTGTGCCAAGAAAACATCCCCCCACCATTACACCACCAGCCTGCACAGTGGTAACAAGGCCTGATGGATCCATGTTCTCATTCTGACTCCACCATCTGGAGGTCTCAACAGAAACCAGACTCATCAGACCAGCAACATGTTTACAGTCTTCAACTTTCCAATTTTGGGGAGCTCTCTAAATTGTGGCCTCTTTTTCATCTTTGTAGTGGAGATGAGTGGTACACGGAGGGGTCTTCTGCTGTTGTAGCCCCCCCCCCCCAAGCTTGTGCGTGTTGTGGCTTCACGAATGCTTTGCTGCTACCTCGGTTGTAACGAGTGGTTATTTCAGTCAAAGTGTCTCTTCTATCAGCTTGAATCAGTCGGCCCCCCAGGACTGCTGCATGCTGGATGTTTCCCCCCCGGACTGCTGCATGCTGGATGTTTCCCCCCCGGACTGCTGCATGCTGGATGTTTCCCCCCTGGACTGCTGCATGCTGGATGTTTCCCCCCCGGACTGCTGCATACTGGATGTTTCCCCCCAGGACTGCTGCATACTGGATGTTTTCCCCCCCCAGGACTGCTGCATACTGGATGTTTTCCCCCCCCAGGACTGCTGCATACTGGTGTTCCTAACAATCCTTTAGGTGAGTGTGTGTGTGTGTGTGTGTGTATTGTGTGTATATTGTGTGTATATTGTGTGTGTGTATAGTGTCTGTGTGTGTGTATAGTGTGTGTGTGTGTGTATATAGTGTGTGTGTGTGTGTATAGTGTCTGTGTGTGTGTGTGTACCTGTGTGTGTGTGTGTGTGTACCTGTGTGTGTGTGTACCTGTGTGTGTGTACCTGTGTGTGTGTGTGTGTGTGTAGTGTGTACCTGTGTGTGTGTGTGTGTACCTGTGTGTATAGTGTGTGTGTGTACCTGTGTGTGTGTGTACCTGTGTGTGTGTGTGTACCTGCGTGTGTGTGTGTGTAGTGTGTACCTGTGTGTGTGTGTGTGTGTGTGTGTGTGTGTGTGTGTACCTGTGTGTGTGTGTGTGTGTGTGTGTGTGTGTGTGTGTGTACCTGTGTGTCGGGCCAGCTGCTCTTCCCCTCCAGCAGGGCGTCCAGGATGTTCCTCATCGCCGCCTCCTTTGCTGGCTCGTCTCCACTGATGATGTAATACGAGGAGCGCAGACGCCGGAACAGGTTCTGGTCCACGGTGGAGGACGCCCAGCCGGACGGCAGGTAGGCCAGGTCCACGTACACCGCCCCGCCCTCACAACCTGCAGAACCACCCGGAGAACCTGCAGAACACCAGACCAGATTAGAGCCTCCGACCCTCTCTGTGAATCTCAGTCAGATTATAAAGAAACGACCGCGTGTGTTCTGTGTGTACGGACCTGTAAGAAGGAGAGGGGGGGTGTGTGTGTGTGTGTGTGTGTGTGTGTGTGTAGATCTGTGGCAGACGCTTCAGATCTACCAACCCCCCTACCGGAGGACGCCGGTCTAGCCGTCCCGACCCGGGAGCCTCCGAGGGAGTTCCTAGACGACTGCGTCTTCAGAGAGCCCGCCGAGCTGCTGGTCTTCCCAGACCTCCCGTTGTGGGCGGGGGGCGGCCCCGAGGCCTTGGGGGGCGGCCCTGCTGGGAGAAGAACTCTATTACTGAGACGTTCAAACACAAAACTAACTCTTCCTTTAAATAAGAACATAGAGAAGTTCAGAAACAAAGACATGTTGTTTATAGCTGCTTAATATGACATGTTGACGTGTGAAAGAAAGCTGTGTGAAGACCTCAAGTGTGAGGGGGGGTTGGGGGTCTGGGGTCCTACCTGCCGGTTTCTTGGTCTTGGCGGCTGGACTCTTCAGGGTCCTGCCGGCCTCGGCGTCGGCCATGCAGGCACCGGGCTGCGGTGGGAGCGGCGGCAGATCCTTGAGGGGCGCCGGTGGGGGGTCGTGGCAATGAAGACGACAGGAGTCATCATCCGAGTCCAGATCTACCGCGATGGACGGACAGTCCTCGCTGCGGGGGGTGGCAGAAGAGTCCGACGCCGTCTGGAGAGACTCACTGAGCGACATGGGCGGGGTCTCGCTGACCGATGTGGGCGGGGTCTCATGGCTGAAGGCTGAGGGGAAGTCGCTGCTGCTCTGATTCTGTGAGGAGAAGGGGGGAGGGGGGGTAGAGCAGAGATCCTCAACAGGTAAGTTTCTGCAGGGGTATGAGGAGGCCCCCCCCCCCCCTCCCAATGAGTGGCTGTTGTCTGAGGCTACCTGTGAGCGGCTGTTGTTGTTGTTTGAGGCTACCTGTGAGTGGCTGTTGTTGTTTGAGGCTACCTGTGAGTGGCTGTTGTTGTTGTTTGAGGCTACCTGTGAGTGGCTGTTGTTTTTGTTTGAGGCTACCAGTGAGTGGCTGTTGTTGTTTGAGGCTACCTGTGAGTGGCTGTTGTTGTTTGAGGCTACCTGTGAGTGGCTGTTGTTGTTTGAGGCTACCTGTGAGTGGCTGTTGTTGTTGTTGTTTTTGTTTGAGGCTACTGTGAGTGGCTGTTGTTGTTGTTTGAGGCTACCTGTGAGTGGCTGTTGTTGTTGTTTGAGGCTACCTGTGAGAGGCTGTTGTAGTTGTTGTTTTTGTTTGAGGCTACTGTGAGTGGCTGTTGTTGTTGTTTGAGGCTACTGTGAGTGGCTGTTGTTGTTGTTTGAGGCTACCTGTGAGTGGCTGTTGTTGTTGTTGTTTTTGTTTGAGGCTACTGTGAGTGGCTGTTGTTGTTGTTTGAGGCTACCTGTGAGTGGCTGTTGTTGTTTGAGGCTACCTGTGAGTGGCTGTTGTTGTTGTTTGAGGCTACCTGTGAGTGGCTGTTGTAGTTGTTGTTTTTGTTTGAGGCTACTGTGAGCGGCTGTTGTTGTTGTTTGAGGCTACTGTGAGTGGCTGTCGTTGTTGTTTGAGGCTACCTGTGAGTGGCTGTTGTTGTTGTTGTTGTTTGAGGCTACCTGTGAGTGGCTGTTGTTGTTGTTTGAGGCTACCTGTGAGTGGCTGTTGTTGTTGTTGAAGGCGTCGGGGGCGGGGCTAATGTTGCTACTCGGGTGCTGGAACTCGCACGGCGACACCAGACAGAGGTCAACATCGTGGGGAACGTCCGAGACGTGTTCCTCTGGTCCGTTTCCATGGTTACGGTTCGCTGTCAGCGGCTCGGCGTCCGAGTCACCACCGTGTCCGTTAGCATAGACTCTGTCCCCTGGCGGTCCGAGGTAGAGTCAGATAAAAACACAACAACAGGGACAACAACCACATGGTGAAAAAATAGAAACAAACAGAATGTACCGTCTCCGGTGGTTGCTCGGGGCGACGCCGACAGCAACTCGTCGTCTGCCGTAGAGCGAGCAGACGAGATCTCGGCCGTGATGAAACCCGTTGGTTCAGTGGCTGAGACCCGGTCCGTCTCCTCCAGACTCTGCTTCCCGTTGGTCCTCGCCGAGTCCTCCGGGGGATCTGAACCCTTCTCGGCGTCTTTGGGACCTGATCACAGCAAAATCACATGAATCCTCAAACTATTAAAACCTTGAAACACAACAAGATGAAAAAGGATGTAACAAAAATGAAGAATACCAAAATAAAAGCCTCTGAAACACGACAAAGACAACTAAAGACTGTTTTATAGTGCTGCCACACACACACACACACACACACACACACACACACACACACACACACACACACACACACACACACACACACACACACACACACACACACACACACCCACACACACACACACACACACACACACACACACACACACACACACACACACACACACACACACACACACACACACACACACACACACACACACACACACACACACACACACACACACACACACACACACACACACACACACACACACACACACACACACACACACACACACACACACACACACACACACACACACACAAAACTCCAAAGCGTCGATTTAACCAAATATATGCCACTCCTCCGCTGCTACGCGTCTGGGTCTGTCCGAGGTTTCTTCCTAAAAGGAAGTTTTTCCTCGCCACTGTCGCACTGTAGCTTGCTCTGGAGGGAACTATTAGAACTGTTGGGTCCTTGTGAATTCTGGAGTGGGGTCTAGACCTGCTCTATCTGGTCTAGACCTGCTCTATCTGGTCTAGACCTGCTCTATCTGTAAAGTGTCTCGAGATAACGTTTGTTATGAATTGATACTATAAATAAAATTGAATTGAAATACTACACATCCACTCGACTGTACTACTAAATACTGTACTACTACACACCCACTCGACTGTACTACTAAATACTGTACTACTACACACCCACTCGACTGTACTACTAAATACTGTACTACTACACATCCACTCGACTGTACTACTAAATACTGTACTACTACACATCCACTCGACTGTACAACTAAATACTGTACTACTACACATCCACTCGACTGTACTACTACATGGCGTCCGTGTAGGGGGGACGGACGTCCCGGCTGGGTTTTTACCTTTGGTTCCTTTATTTAAAGAGTCCTTCTTCAGCCCAGCTCTCTTAACCTCTGTACTCGACACTCTTCCACTCAGCGCCTTCCTCCCTTCTTTACCCGCCGCTTTCTTCTCCTCCGTCTTCACATCCTTCCTCCCTTCTTTACCCGCCGCTTTCTTCTCCTCCGTCTTCACATCCTTCCTCCCTTCTTTACCCGCCGCTTTCTTCTCCTCCGTTTTCACATCCTTATCTTCTTTACCTGCCGCTTTCTTGTCCTCTGTCTTCACATCCTTCCTCCCTTCTTTACCCGCCGCTTTCTTGTCCTCTGTCTTCACATCCTTCCTCTCTTCTTTACCCGCCGCTTTCTTGTCCTCTGTCTTCACATCCTTCCTCTCTTCTTTACCCGCCGCTTTCTTGTCCTCTGTCTTCACATCCTTCCTTGGTTCGGGTCTGACATCTGGCTTTGGTTTTGTGCTAAAATTCTCTCTCTTTGCCCCTTCCCTCGTTTTCTCTGTGCTCTCTTCTTTCTTTACCCCTTCCCTCTTTTTCTCTGTGCTCTCTTCTTTCTTTACCCCTTCCCTCTTTTTCTCTGTGCTCTCTTCTTTCTTTACGACAGCAATCTTCTCGTCTTTTTTCTCTTCCTTCGACGCGTCTTTCTTTGGATTTGAAGCCACTTTCGGCAGCTTTGGTTTGGCGTCCTTCATCTTTTCCTCCCCGTGTCTCGGCGCCGCGTCGCCGGCCGCCTTTGTCTTCACTTCCTGTTTCTTGACGTCCTGCCGCGGCGGTCTGTCTCTCTGCGCGGCGCCTCTTGAGTCCTTCGTCTGGGACTTGAGGCTTTCCCGACTCTCGGCTCGCTTCGGCTGTTTCTCCGCTGTCTTCAGCGCTACCAGGTCGCTTAAACACACGGCCGCATGTTTGAGGAATTCCAGATGTTGGAGTTTATCGAGCGCGTCCAGGATCAGGTTCTGCGGCGTGCAGCCGGGGAACAGAACCCGGATGATCTTCTCCGTTGGGCTGGAGGGATGCCAGACCAGCAGCGCACATATGGAGACCAGGCACGGTAACGGGAGCCCCGCGCCCGTCTCACGGGGCGCCCCGCTGGGACCGCCGCTGGGCCACGCCTGCATGAAGGCATGGAGGGTCTTGCTGCCGCTGATGGGGTTGAGCGGGTACAGCTCCAGGCGGCCCACGCCCATCTTCTGGAACAGGATGACGGGTTCGATGGCAGGTGCGTCGGCCCGGCTGAGGGGCTGCGGTTTGATTCCCAGTCTGTGTAAAAGCTGCAGAGCGAGCGCCGCCTGGTCGCAGCTGCGCAGCTCGCCGGGGTCCGCTGGCGCCGACTTCAGTCTTTCGGGAACGTTGAGGAAAACTACGCCAATCTCCGGGGAAACCAGGTTCTTCTGGCTGATCCAGTCGGGGGGGCTGATGGGTTATAAAACAACGGTTATTAACGGTGACATTTGAACAGATGTTGTAATAGAGCGCAGGGGGAATTAGAGCGCAGGGGGAATGAGAGGGGGAAATGGCAGAGCAGGGGGAATGAGAGCGGGGAACATCAGAGCAGGGGGAATGAGAGGGAAATGGCAGAGCAGGGGGAATGAGAGCGGGGAACATCAGAGCAGGGGGAATGAGAGCGGGGAACATCAGAGCAGGGGGAATGAGAGCGGGGAACATCAGACAGGGTATGTACAGCAATCCTTTAGTTAAATTTACTACTTTTTAATACCTTTTTTACTACCTTCAGAATTTTTTTTAAAACCATCACGACACTGAATTGCAAGTGTTAATCAGCGACCTTTCTATTATTTACAGATTTTGACATTTATAACATACATAAATTAATTTTAGAGACAACATATCATTAACAACATATTGCACATATTTATTTCACTTAGTAAATAAAAGTAAAACAAACTACATAAATGTGCAATGGAGAGAATGGATAGTTGCAGCACATTTCTTTAAACAGCTCTGAAATTCCTTCATTTGAGTTAAATGAGTGGTGTTTAACTGCAGTGTTCAGACAGCAGTGTTGGTGTGGCGCCCACGGCCACCCGGAGGTCAGGCGTTGCTGGAGCCGTAGCGTTGGCCAGGAGGCCTAAAGTGGCACTAATTTGCGGCGGTGGTGGTGGAGGTGCAGCCGCACAGACAGCTGAGATTGGTCGAATAATTAACTGCTCTCTCCGAGCACGCATTCCATTTTTATGTTTAGTGGATTGCATATGCGACCGAAGAGCGTTAGCTCCCATCCAGTTGACATTGATGTTTTTTTTACACACCGAACAATAAGCCTGCCTGTTATTCCCAACTACAGGCCTGAGCCAGTCCTTAAACTCTGGGTTGTTCACCCAGCTATCAGAAAACTTGCATTTGCCCATTAAAAGACAACAATGGTTGTCCAGTCGTTGAAGATATGGCTTGAAGCAAGTCTAAAATCAAACGTAAGCCAGCCACTTCTGTTGAGCGCAGTGTTCTGAGATGATGTCAAACGACCACTGAATATGAATATGACGTCAGCATCAAACATAGACGGAGACGAAAGATCTTTGATTATGTGCCCAGACATGCCAAAGCCCATATTTAAACGGACTAACGCGAACGCAGGATTGAATTTCAATCAGAACCTGACACCTGATAGTCTGAAAAAAATACCTAATTTAAAAAAAAAAGGGGGGAATGAGAGGGGGAAACATTAGAGCAGGGGGAATGAGAGGGGGAAACATTAGAGCAGGGGGAATGAGAGGGGGATTTCACTGCGGCTTTTGACATCATTGATCACTTTTTTGTTATTAAGAAAACTTATGTTTGGATTAGTAGAAAGTTATATAAAAATAATAAAAAAAAAAAAATATCCCCCTCTCACCCCTTGTGGGGTGGTATGTGTCATCCTCAAGCTCGGGTCCTCCAGAATGAGAGGGGGGGGGTAGCTTTGCACACGTCCCTACCTGTCGTCCTCGGCATGAGCCGCGGCGGTGTCCTCTGTCTCGGCGACCTCCGTCTCGGCGACCTTCCTCTGCAGCAGGCTGGTGATGCCAGGCAGGTTGTCCACGCCGGCGTGCGTCAGCAGCACCGAGTCGACCCGGTCCAGATGGCGGACCAGCTTCCAGAAGCAAGAGCACGCGTCGGCGCCGCCGTTCACCAGGACGTTAAACCCGTTCACGGCAAAGAAGGCGGCGTCCCCACGGCCGCCGGGGAACACGTAGCAGCACGGCCGCGACAGCTTCAGGAAGCCCACGGTGCTCGGCGCCGCCAGCAGGGCAAACGGGGACTCCGGCTCCAGGGACTCAGACAGGTACTCGGTGAACTCGTGCAGTCCCTCCATGTCCGGCAGCACCGGGTCTGGGTTGATCCGGACCTGCAAGTAGTCCTGCTGCAGGGGTCCAGCTCGCTTCCACACGCCAATGTCTGGACAGCGGACGGTGAGACAGGGCCGCAGCGCCGAGTCGACACCGCTCAACAACTCTCGCACCTAAGACACACACACACACACACACACACACACACACACAGTATATATGTGAGTGTGTGTGTGTGTGTGAGTGTGAGTGTGAGTGTGTGTGTGTGTGTCTGACCTCGTCATCAGTGACGATGTGGATGAAGTCGCTGAGAGAGAAGCCTCCTCGCTGCAGCACGATGTCTCCCAAGTCTTCCACACACTGACCCGCCAGAACCACCAGTTTATGTCGGGACGGGTCACAGACCAGCCGCCGCACCTGGGTTCGAGTGGAAAAAGTCCAATATGTTGGGGAAAAGTCAGAATATTTTGGAGAAAATATATTAATTAGATAAGTATAGGACTTCTGGTGGAGATATGCTGCACTATACACGCTAAAAGTAGTGATTATTTACATGGAGTCTGGTGGAGATATGCTGCTCTATACACACTAAAAGTAGTGATTATTAACATGGAGTCTGGTGGAGATATGCTGCTCTATACACGCTAAAAGTAGTGATTATTTACATGGAGTCTGGTGGAGATATGCTGCTCTATACACGCTAAAAGTAGTGATTATTTACATGGAGTCTGGTGGAGATATGCTGCTCTATACACACTAAAAGTAGTGATTATTTACATGGAGTCTGGTGGAGATATGCTGCTCTATACACGCTAAAAGTAGTGATTATTTACATGGAGTCTGGTGGAGATATGCTGCTCTATACACGCTAAAAGTAGTGATTATTTACATGGAGTCTGGTGGAGATATGCTGCTCTATACACACTAAAAGTAGTGATTATTTACTGGTGGGTTTGGTGATGGTGATTTCTGTTTCATGTTAAACTAAAAGGATCTTACTTAACTAAAAGGTCTATCTCTGTAGGGATCCATCCGATAACGTACCTCGGAGCAGACAAAGTCGTGCGCTGGGTTGATGATGACCTGAGTGTCCAGGACGTCTCCGCGGTGATGCAGCGTCCTCTGACCTGCAGGACACACACAACTCTGATCACTAATCACTCATCAACAGTATTATTATGTATAAAGAAGAAGAGGCTGAACTACTCGTTAACATCT
>JABXJD010000356.1:442500-507500 GCA_013375575.1 Percina caprodes | reverse complement strand
GAAGACAGCCGTCTCAGGTGAGACACACACACACACACACACACACACACACACACACACACATATCTGTGGCGGTGATGATGTCATCCTTGTGTATGTGTGGCGGTGATGATGTCATCTCCGTAGGACTGCAGTGTGAGGTGGAGGACAGCGTCCTGTCTCACCCCGTCCTCCAGGAGGAACTCAACAACCCGAAAAACGGAGACTCCGCCCACAAACACCTCAAACAGCAGGTAACCACGGCGACGCCTTCCTCAGCTGTGAGCCCGTCTGTCAGACGTCCGCCGCGCTTCTTCACATCTCTGCTGCTTTTTAAGTTTTTTATTATAGCCGTTACGGTACGTTACAGCCGGCCGGGTCTGTCTCTCAGTCCTCCATCTTAGGTCATCTGGAGGCGCTGGGGCTGCTGGGAAGGGGGCGGTGCTTTGTGGAGTTTGGAGCCGGGCGAGGGAAACTGTCTCACTGGATCCACGAAGCCCTGAAGACCCGAGAGACCCCGGAGACCCCAGAGGATCTGCAGCTGCTCCTGGTGGAGCGCTGCAGCACTCGCTTCAAGGCAGGAAAACCTCCACAAGTTACTACTTTTAGCGTGTATAGAGCAGCATATCTCCACCAGACTCCATGTAAATAATCACTACTTTTAGCGTGTATAGAGCAGCATATCTCCACCAGACTCCATGTTAATAATCACTACTTATAGCGTGTATAGAGCAGCATATCTCCACCAGACTCCATGTTAATAATCACTACTTTTAGCGTGTATAGAGCAGCATATCTCCACCAGACTCCATGTAAATAATCACTACTTTTAGCATGTATAGAGCAGCATATCTCCACCAGACTCCATGTTAATAATCACTACTTTTAGCGTGTATAGAGCAGCATATCTCCACCAGACTCCATGTAAATAATCACTACTTTTAGCGTGTATAGAGCAGCATATCTCCACCAGACTCCATGTAAATAATCACTACTTTTAGCATGTATAGAGCAGCATATCTCCACCAGACTCCATGTAAATAATCACTACTTTTAGCATGTATAGAGCAGCATATCTCCACCAGACTCCATGTAAATAATCACTACTTTTAGTGTGTATAGAGCAGCATATCTCCACCAGACTCCATGTAAATAATCACTACTTTTAGTGTGTATAGAGCAGCATATCTCCACCAGACCCCATGTAAATAATCACTACTTATACCGTGTATGTGGTTTAGGTGGACGGGAAACATCAGGACGTTGGAGTTGAGTTTGAGAGGCTGCAGGTGGACATTCAACATCTGGATCTGAGTAAGAGACACACATCTGCAGCCTGTCAGCTGCTCTTCTTCAGTGGTGTTTTAACTTGCTGATGTGTGCAGGTAAAGTGCCGCTGCTCCGACAGAAGAAGCTGCCGCTGGTCGGGGTTGGGAAGCACCTGTGTGGAGCAGCGACAGGTGAGAGCAGCCTGCGCTCTGATTGGCTACTGACATGCGGGCTGTTACTTAATGTAACACACGCACGCACACACACACACACACACACACACACACACACACACACACACACACACACACACACACACAGACTCTCTCAGCGTGTCTCTGTGTCTCTCAGCTTGCTCCCTGTCTCTGTGTCTTTCAGATCTGGCTCTGCGATGTCTGATGGAGACTCCCCGACCCAGAGATCAGACAGATCCTCCCCCCAAACGCCTCAGGACCTCAGAACCAGACCCCGTGCCCCGCCGTGTTGATGCCATGGCGACGGGTCCAGACTTTGCCGTGGTTTCCGGTCCAGACGTTGCTGTGGCGCCCGGTCCAGGTGTTTCCGTGGCGCCTGGTCCAGGCGTTGCCGTGGCGCCCCGTCCAGACGTTGCCGTGGCACCCGGTCCAGTCTTGGGCGTGGCCGTGGCGCTGTGCTGCCACCACCGCTGCGAGTGGCGCCACTACGTGGGCCGGCCGTTCTTCCTGCAGCTCGGACTCGGACCCAGAGAGTTTGCGGCGTTCTGCCGCATGTCCAGCTGGGCCACCTGTGGACTCAGACCGGCCAATCAGGACGCTCCCCTGGATCAGCATCCCACCAATCAGAGAGGAGAAGAAGAGCACGAGCCGGCGGAGGAGACGGACGCCGTGAGCGGGTAAATGTTGACCTCTGACCTTTGTTGGTGTTGTTGTTATTATTATTGTTACAACAACAACAGCAATGATTTTTTATATTTTTTTATATTATTATTGTTATTATATTATTAATATTATATTATTATATTATCCAGGTTCCTGTGTGCGGGGCAGCTGATTATATTGATATTGTTATTAATATTATTTATATTATTATATTATCCAGGTTCCTGTGTGCGGGGCAGCTGATTATATTATTATTATTAATATTATATTATTATATTATCCAGGTTCCTGTGTGCGGGGCAGCTGATTAGATTATTATTATTATATTATTATATTATCCAGGTTCCTGTGTGCGGGGCAGCTGATTATAATATTATTATTATTATATTATTATATTATCCAGGTTCCTGTGTGCGGGGCAGCTGATTATATTATTATTATATTATTATATTATCCAGGTTCCTGTGTGCGGGGCAGCTGATTATATTATTATTATTAATATTATTATATTATTATATTATCCAGGTTCCTGTGTGCGGGGCAGCTGATTATAATATTATTATTATTATATTATTATATTATTATATTATCCAGGTTCCTGTGTGCGGGGCAGCTGATTATATTATTATTATTAATATTATTATATTATTATATTATCCAGGTTCCTGTGTGCGGGGCAGCTGATTATATTATTATTATATTATTAATATTATTATATTATTATATTATTATATTATCCAGGTTCCTGTGTGCGGGGCAGCTGATTATATTATTATTATATTATTAATATTATTATATTATTATATTATCCAGGTTCCTGTGTGCGGGGCAGCTGATTAGATTATTATTATTAATATTATTATATTATTATATTATCCAGGTTCCTGTGTGCGGGGCAGCTGATTATATTATTATTATATTATTAATATTATTATATTATCCAGGTTCCTGTGTGCGGGGCAGCTGATTATATTATTATTATATTATTAATATTATTATATTATTATATTATCCAGGTTCCTGTGTGCGGGGCAGCTGATTATATTATTATTATATTATTAATATTATTATATTATCCAGGTTCCTGTGTGCGGGGCAGCTGATTATATTATTATTATTATTATATTATTAATATTATTATATTATCCAGGTTCCTGTGTGCGGGGCAGCGCGAGCTCGCCGGCCGTCTCTGTAAGCGTCTCATCGACGGCGGCCGGCTTCACTTCCTGGAGACGCACGGCTTCACCGGCAGACTCACACGCTACGTCAGCAGGACGGAGACGCTGGAGAACGTCCTGCTCACAGCTGTCCCCCACGCCCCGTCCTGAGGGGAGACAGGCAGGGAGGGACGGAGGGAGGGAGACGGGAAGACAAGCAGGGAGACAGACAGACAGGGAGACAGACAGAGAGAGAGAGGGAGTCGGACTGACAGACAGGGAGACAGACGGAGACAGACAGGGAGACAGACGGAGACAGGGAGAGAGAGAGACAGACAGACAGACAGACAGACAGACAGACAGACAGACAGACAGACAGACAGACAGAGACAGATGGAGACAGACAGGGAGACAGACACGGAGACAGACAGACAGGGAGACAGACAGACAGATGGAGACAGACAGACAGGGAGACAGACAGACAGACGGAGACAGGGAGACAGACAGACAGACGGAGACAGACAGACAGGGAGACAGGGAGAGAGACAGGGAGACATGGGAATGTTTCCAGCAGGAGAAATGCTGAGCGACAGATGAGATTTTGATGAGTCATCATTTGGTTCCTAAAGGACTACAAACTACAGATGGACTACAGACTGACACAGGAAACACAGCCTGAGTTTTATAAAATGTTTTTTATTTGGAGCTCTCTGATTGGCTGATTTTGTATGATGTAACAGACAAACAGAATAAATAAAGAGGTGTGAAGCGTCTGTTTTCCTGCACAGCGACAGGTGATGTGAGTTTGCTGAGTCATCGTTCGGCTCTGAAACAGAAACGCATCGTCATCAAAAATATAAAAACTCATGAAATCACAACAGGTAACAACGGACACACACACACACACACACACACACACCTGTGTGTTGTGTAACAGAGCTGCAGGAGTTATTGTTGTTATTCATGTTACATGATGATCTGGAGTCTGTTCAGCAGGCAGGGAGCTCTAATGAAAGGTGCATTGTGGGAAATGTAAGCTCCAGCGTGCTGGGGTTAATGGACAACAAATGGCTGGGGGGGAGGGGTCAGTACCAGCTGTGGGCCCGGTGCATGTTGAGGACAGCGTGGGGGGTCAGAGGGGGTCAGTACCAGCTGTGGGCCCGGTGCATGTTGAGGACAGCGTGGGGGTCAGAGGGGGTCAGTACCAGCTGTGGGCCCGGTGCATGTTGAGGACAGCGTGGGGGGGTCAGAGGGGGGGTCAGTACCAGCTGTGGGCCCGGTGCATGTTGAGGACAGCGGGGGGGGTCAGAGGGGGTCAGTACCAGCTGTGGGCCCGGTGCATGTTGAGGACAGCGTGGGGGGGTCAGAGGGGGGGTCAGTACCAGCTGTGGGCCCGGTGCATGTTGAGGACAGCGTGGGGGGGTCAGAGGGGGGGTCAGTACCAGCTGTGGGCCCGGTGCATGTTGAGGACAGCGTGCGCTCTCTTCCTCGCCTCCTGGATGTACATCAACATGAACTCTCGCCCAAACATCTCTTGCTCTTCTTCTTCTTCTTCTTCTTCTTCTTCTTCTTCTTCTTCGGGGCTCTTCTTCTTCTTCTTCCTGCACGGCAGCGTCACGTCCAGAGTCAGAGGGTTGTCCCGGAAATTCACAAACCTGCAAACACACACACAGACACACAGATGGAAAGTTTTCAGCAGCGGCACCGTGGCTCCGTCCGGAGCTTAGCCCCGCCCACGATGATTGTGATTGGTTGAAAGAGTTAGGGACAGAACTCTCTCTTTACTTCATTCATATTGGATGAGGAGCTCTTCTATCCTCCTCTCCCAGAATGCATCAGTGTTGCCTGACCTGAGGTTGGACATGTCCTCCATGAGGGGGGGGATGTCTCGGAGGCGGTTGCCGCTGACGACCAGCGTGTCCAGACGCTGCATCCTGATGATGTTCTCCGGAAGTTTCTCAAGCTGGTTCCTCTGCAGCCACAGAGAGTGGAGCGCCTCCATCCTGATACACACACACACACACACACACACACACACACACACACACAGAGAGACACACACACACACACACACAGAGACACACACACACACACACAGAGAGACACACAGAGACACACACACACACACAGAGACACACACACACACACAGAGACACACACACACACACACACACACAGAGACACACACACACACACACACACAGAGAGACACACACACACACACACACACAGAGAGACACACAGAGACACACACACACACAGAGACACACACACACACACAGAGACACACACACACACACACAGAGACACACACACACACACACACACAGAGACACACACACACACACACAGAGAGACACACAGAGACACACACACACACAGAGACACACACAGAGACACACACACACACACAGAGACACACACACACACACACACACAGAGACAGACACACACACACACACAGAGACACACACAGAGACACACACACACACACAAAGACAAACACAGACACACACACACACAGAGACACACACACAGAGACACACAGAGACACACACACACACACACTGATACACACACACACACACAGAGAGACACACACAGACACAGAGACACACACAGAGACAGACACGCACACACACACACACACACACACACACACACAAACATACATACACAGTGACACATACACACAGAGAGACACACACACAGAGAGAGAGACACACACACAGACACGCCCTCCACCTTAATTGATCTTATCGTTAACCCCGTGCGAGGGGGCGGGGCTTGGCCCGTAGCTCCTCCCACCTGTGGATGTCTTCGGGCAGGTTCTGCAGCTGGTTGCCCCCCAGGTCGAGCCACTGCAGCGCCGGCAGCCCGACCACGCAGGCCGGCACGCAGCAGAACCCGTTCATGGACAGGTCCAGGTTCTGCAGGCGGGTCAGCCTGGTCAGCTGCAAGGGCAGATCACATGATGACATCATCACCACCATCATCATCGAGTGATGATGTCACATGTGAGTTCATGGTGTGTACCTGGCGTATAAATGAAGGTTGATTGAATACGTACCTGGTCCGGCAGCGAGTCCAGGACCCGGTTCATGGCCAGGTCCAGTCTCTCCAGACTCTCACACGCGCTCAGCTCCTCAGGGACAAACTGGACTCTGTTGTAGCTGAGCAGCAGCTCTCGGAGCCGGGTGAGCTGCCCTGAAACCAGAACCAGGGACAGACTCAGAACCAGAGCACAAAGACAAAACCAGAACCAGAGCACAGAGACAGACTCAGAACTAGAATTGGATCAATATCAACCCCCTCTGGGAGTCAGGGGGTTCGTACCGATCTGTTTGGGGATCTCTGTGATGCTGTTGCGGGACAGGTCCAGAACTAGAAGGTTCTGGAAGCTGGAGATGAAGGGAGGGATGTTCAGCAGGCCGGTCCGGTGGATCTGCCACTCCTGGACCTGGCTGAGCCGGACCAGGCAGCCCGGCAGAGACTGGAACACAGAACCACATCAGGGAAAAGAGTTCTCCAGAGAGAGTCCTGAATGAGAGACGGTCTAGTACCTTCCAGTCCTCCTGGTGGATCCGGAGGATCAGTCGTCCGTCTTCTGTCTGCAGCTTCTGCTTCAGCCGGGCCAGAACCGCACGGTCCTCCCATACACCAACACTCAGTCTTGACCGGAACCAGGACCACAGGAGACATTACAGACACACGGACCGGGACTCAGTCTGGACCAGGACTCTGTCGAACGGAACTTAGTCTGGACCAGGACTGAGTCCGGACCAGAACTTAGTCCGGACCAGGACTCAGTCCTCTACAGTTATTCTCTCAGGATTTCTCTTAATTATCCGTTTTTTCTGGAAACATTTTGATTGGTTGATTCTTAAAAGGGGGCGGGACTTGTGTGTGACTGACCTGCCGCTGGCCCCGCCCTCACCCCCCCTCCTCCTCTTCCTCTGGTCCTCTTCCTCGCGCCTGATCCTCGTGATCCTCGTCTCCCACAGAGCTTTGATGGACGCCACGGCACCACCCGCCATGATGACCACTTCCTGTCGGCCGCGTGATGTCACACTGCGTGATGTCACAGGCAAGACGACCTCTGACCTGCAGACACTTCCTGCTGCTCAGCATCCTAATTTATGCAAATATTAACTTCAAATTAATTCAAATTAGGTAAAATATTAAAATATAATATATTATATATATTATATGTATATATATAATATATATATATATATATATATATAATATATATATATATAGTATTAGTAGTATTGTGAGTAGTAGTAGTATTAGTTGTAGTATTAGTAGTATTGTGAGTAGTAGTAGTATTAGTTGTAGTAGTAGTATTGTAGTAGTATTAGTAGTAGTAGTAGTAGTATTAGTTGTAGTATTAGTAGTAGTAGTAGTAGTAGTATTAGTTGTAGTATCAGTAGTATTGTGAGTAGTAGTAGTATTAGTTGTAGTATTAGTAGTATTGTGAGTAGTAGTAGTATTAGTTGTAGTAGTAGTATTGTAGTAGTATTAGTATTGTGAGTAGTAGTAGTATTAGTTGTAGTATTAGTAGTATTGTGAGTAGTAGTAGTATTAGTTGTAGTATCAGTAGTATTGTGAGTAGTAGTAGTATTAGTTGTAGTATTAGTAGTATTGTGAGTAGTAGTAGTATTAGTTGTAGTAGTAGTATTGTAGTAGTATTAGTATTGTGAGTAGTAGTAGTATTAGTTGTAGTATTAGTAGTATTGTGAGTAGTAGTAGTATTAGTTGTAGTATTAGTAGTATTGTGAGTAGTAGTAGTATTGTGAGTAGTAGTAGTATTGTAGTAGTATTAGTAGTACTGAGTACTGACCGTGTGATCGCAGCAGTCGTCCTTCATGCTGCGTCGCTTCACATGAAACCTGACCCAGAGGGCTGCTGGGTAATTTTAGCCTCTGGGTCACATGACCCAGACCTGCTGCTTAAAGAGAAACAGCAGGGCCGGGACTCAGTCTGGACCGGGACTCAGCAGGGCTGGGACTCAGTCTGGACCGGGATTCAGTCTGGACCAGGACTCAGCAGGGCTGGGACTCAGTCTGGACCAGGACTCAGCAGGGCTGGGACTCAGTCTGGACCAGGACTCAGTCTGGACCAGGACTCAGTCTGGACCAGGACTCATTCCTCATGAATCAGAGACGAACCGATTGGAGCATTTCTTTTTATTTCACACGTAACTTTATAACTTTATAAGTTCAGATCCAAAGATACAAAAACCCAAATGTTCTTTTATACACCTTTACATGTAGTCTGTTGCTACGGAAACACAACGCGGGACAGGTTCTGGATCAGGGTGATCGGTTCTGTAACAGTCTGCAGCCGGGCCGGAACCAGAATCACACGGCACCGGGGTCTCGGATCCAACTGGTCTCCTTCATCAGCGCCTTTTCTCACTTTCTTATGTCTGTCTGTCCGTTTGGGTCCGTCAGTCCGTCAGTCAGTCAGCCAGTCAGCCAGTCAGCCAGTCAGTCAGTCAGTCAGTCAGTCAGCCAGTCAGCCAGTCAGTCAGCCAGTCAGTCAGTCAGCCAGTCAGCCAGTCAGCCAGTCAGTCAGCCAGTCAGTCAGCCAGTCAGCCAGTCAGCCAGTCAGTCAGCCAGTCAGTCAGTCAGCCAGTCAGTCAGTCAGCCAGTCAGTCAGCCAGTCAGCCAGTCAGTCAGTCAGCCAGTCAGTCAGTCAGCCAGTCAGCCAGTCCGTCAGTCAGCCAGTCCGTCAGTCAGCCAGTCAGCCAGTCCGTCAGTCAGCCAGTCAGTCAGCCAGTCAGCCAGCCAGTCAGTCCGTCAGTCAGCCAGTCAGCCAGTCCGTCAGTCAGCCAGTCAGCCAGCCAGTCAGTCAGCCAGTCAGCCAGTCCGTCACCAGTCAGCCAGTCAGTCGGCCAGTCACCAGTCAGCCACCGGTCAGCCAGTCAGTCAGTCAGCCAGTCAGCCAGCCAGTCAGTCTGTCAGTCAGCCAGTCCGTCAGTCAGCCAGTCAGTCAGCCAGTCAGCCAGTCCGTCAGTCAGCCAGTCAGTCAGTCCGTCACCAGTCAGCCAGTCAGTCGGCCAGTCACCAGTCAGCCACCGGTCAGCCAGTCACCAGTCAGCCAGTCACCAGTCAGCCAGTCACCAGTCCGTCAGTCAGCCAGTCAGTCCGTCAGTCAGTCAGTCAGCCAGTCAGTCCGTCAGCCAGTCAGCCAGTCAGCCAGTCCGTCTGCTGTCTGTCTGCCGTGTGTCTGTCAGTCTGTTTGTCTGTCTGATTGGATTTGTTCGTTCTGGGTTTTTGTGTTTCTCTGGTCGCTAGTCGTCTACGGCGTGAGATCAGAGATCAGGGATCAGGGATCAGGGATCAGCAATCAGAGATCAGGGATCAGCGATCAGAGATCAGGGATCAGAGATCAGCAATCAGAGATCAGGGATCAGAGATCAGCAATCAGAGATCAGGGATCAGCGATCAGAGATCAGCAATCAGAGATCAACAATCAGGGATCAACAATCAGGGATCAGAGATCAGGGATCAGAGATCAGCAATCAGAGATCAGGGATCAGAGATCAGCAATCAGGGATCAGAGATCAGCAATCAGAGATCAGCAATCAGAGATCAGCAATCAGAGATCAGGGATCAGAGATCAGGGATCAGAGATCAGCAATCAGAGATCAGCAATCAGAGATCAGGGATCAGGGATCAGCGATCAGGGATCAGGGATCAGGGATCAGGGATCAGGGATCAGGGATCAGGGATCAGGGATCAGGGATCAGCGTCTGTGTTTCGGAGGTAACATAAAGAAGTGAAACATTAAAAATGAAACTCGGAAAAAACATCAAACCAAACCAAGAGTCTGTGAGTGTGGTTGGTCGTCATGGAAACAACATGATTGATAGGCTGGCTAGACTGACCCCTCCTCCTCAACGCCTTGCTCAAAGGCAACATGGAAACAGTGGTGAGTGAAAGGCCTCGGAGAGAGAGATGGAGTGGAGCATCGGAAAGAGACAGGGGAGAGAGAGGGGGCGTGGCCTCATTAAGAGGGGCGGAGCCTCAGACAGAGAGACGGAGCCAAGGCAGAGAGAAGAAGAGTGAAGGTCTGTTAGTGTGGCATCTCCGTCCGCCCGGGGCTAAAGTCTATTTGAGGTCCAGCAGCATGCTGGCCGGGTTCTCCAGGTATTCCCTCCACAGGTTGGAGAAGCGACACATGGTGGCGCCGTCGATGATGCGGTGATCCGCCGACCAGCTGACCTTCATGATGTGAGCAGGGAACACGTTACCGCCGGCGTCGAACCGAGGGAGAACCTGGAGAACAAACATGTATATGGTCATACTGAGGGAGAACATACACATCTCCACCAGACTCCATGTAAATAATCACTACTTTTAGCGTGTATAGAGCAGCACATCTCCACCAGACTCCATGTAAATAATCACTACTTTTAGCGTGTATAGAGCAGCACATCTCCACCAGACTACATGTAAATAATCACTACTTTTAGCGTGTATAGAGCAGCACATCTCCACCAGACTACATGTAAATAATCACTACTTTTAGCGTGTATAGAGCAGCACATCTCCACCAGACTACATGTAAATAATCACTACTTTTAGCGTGTATAGAGCAGCATATCTCCACCAGACTCCATGTAAATAATCACTACTTTTAGCGTGTATAGAGCAGCACATCTCCACCAGACTACATGTAAATAATCACTACTTTTAGCGTGTATAGAGCAGCACATCTCCACCAGACTACATGTAAATAATCACTACTTTTAGCGTGTATAGAGCAGCACATCTCCACCAGACTACATGTAAATAATCACTACTTTTAGTGTGTATAGAGCAGCATATCTCCACCAGACTACATGTAAATAATCACTACTTTTAGCGTGTATAGAGCAGCATATCTTCACCAGACTCCATGTAAATAATCACTACTTTTAGCGTGTATAGAGCAGCATATCTCCACCAGACTACATGTAAATAATCACTACTTTTAGCATGTATAGAGCAGCATATCTCCACCAGACTCCATGTAAATAATCACTACTATTAGCGTGTATAAGAGGAAGAACATGTACATGTTCTATGGAGAACAGTCTGGGAAACTCACCTGGATTTTTCCCAGAGCGCCGATGGCGACTTCAGGAGGAAGAATGACCGGTTTGGCGTACGTTCCTCCGATCTGATCGAGACAGGAAACACATTCAGTCAGATTCAAGATTCTTTGTTAATCACACAATGGAAACAGAGAGAGAGACAGAAAGGACATTTTCTCCACTGTATCACTGTTGCTACATCTACTCTATTCTAAACTTAAAGATGAACATCTCCTGGAGTCCTCACTGCTGCACAGTGTGTGTGTGTATATATATATATATATATATATATATATATATATATATAATCTATGGAAGTGAACCCATGTGACCTAAACTAATAATGAAGCTGACTTTGACTTTAAGCTTCAGTCCAGACTTCCTGTTCTCATTGTTGTGGTTGTTGTTGTTGTGGTTGTGGTTGTGTACTCACGGAGCCGATGTTGGACAGCGTGAAGGTCCCTCCACTCAGCTCTCTGGTTCCCAGCTGCCCCGCCACGCCGAGCGCCTGCAGCCGGTTCAGCTCCTGGGCGATGTCGAACACGCTGAGCAGCTGCACGTTCTTCACGTTGGGGACCAGCAGACCCTGGACCGTGTCCATGGCCAGCCCGATGTTATGGGACGCCTGCACACAATATCACGTAACAATACATCTCTCAGACACAGACACATGTTATTATATAGTAACAATACATCTCTCAGACACAGACACATGTTATTATATAGAGCAGCTGCAGGTTCTTGACGTTGGGGACCAGCAGACCCTGGACCGTGTCCATGGCCAGCCCGATGTTATGGGACGCCTGCACACAATATCACGTAACAATACATCTCTCAGACACAGACACATGTTATTATATAGTAACAATACATCTCTCAGACACAGACACATGTTATTATATAGAGCAGCTGCAGGTTCTTCACATGGGGACCAGCAGACCCTGGACCGTGTCCATGGCCAGCCCGATGTTATGGGACGCCTGCACACGCAGTTACTACATGTTATGTATGTATATGTTACATGATATATGATTACATATTAATATCACTCAGACACAGATACATGTTATATAGTCAGAACATAACAGAGATATCAGCTGGAGCTTTCATTTAAATATAAATAAGTCTTTTATTACATATTAATATCATGTGCCGTAAACAACATTTATCATCTTTCTAAGATAAATGTGACTTTCATTATGACATCATGCAACCCTTTTTGTGCGAAAAAGTTATGCGATGACATGATCACTTTTTCCTGGAGGAACCTGTGTTGTACACAGATGTGATGTCATACCATGATGATGTCATACCTTGTAGGTGATGTTCTGGCAGCCGTCGTCCACCGACGCGTTGAGGACAGGGAAGTGCAGGAGGCCGAGCGAGGCAGCCTGGACCAATAAGAGCACAGCATTAGCATCAACACTGAGCACCGAGCCAATCACGGAGCTCCCTGACAGGCGTGATCCAGTCCGGAATATTCCACCTGACGGAGCACTGCTCTATCTGTAAATTATAGAGCGGTCTAGTCCTGCTCTATCTGTAAATTATAGAGCGGTCTAGACCTGCTCTATCTGTAAATTATAGAGCGGTCTAGACCTGCTCTATCTGTAAATTATAGAGCGGTCTAGACATGCTCTATCTGTAAATTATAGAGCGGTCTAGACCTGCTCTATCTGTAAATTATAGAGTGGTCTAGACCTGCTCTATCTGTAAATTATAGAGCGGTCTAGTCCTGCTCTATCTGTAAATTATAGAGCGGTCTAGACATGCTCTATCTGTAAATTATAGAGCGGTCTAGTCCTGCTCTATCTGTAAATTATAGAGCGGTCTAGTCCTGCTCTATCTGCAAATTATAGAGCGGTCTAGACCTGCGTCTAGACCTGCTCTATCTGTAAATTATAGAGCGGTCTAGACCTGCTCTATCTGTAAATTATAGAGCGGTCTAGTCCTGCTCTATCTGTAAATTATAGAGCGGTCTAGACCTGCTCTATCTGTAAATTATAGAGCGGTCTAGACCTGCTCTATCTGTAAATTATAGAGCGGTCTAGTCTTAGTGTGTGTGTGTGTGTGTGTGTGTGTGTGTGTGTGTAGGAACCTTGATGAAGAAGGGCATGTAGCTGAGTTTGACCCCCCGGGCATCGGCGAGGGGGCGGAGCTCAGACCTCAGAGACACCAGGCGGCTCAGGTCCACCTCGTCACAGTAACCGAAGTGAGGAATCTTCAGCGCCGCCGTCATCGTCCGCACCATCGCTTTGTGGAAACCTGGACACACACACACACACACACACACACACACACACACACACACACACACACACACACACACACACACACACACACACACACACACACACACACACACACACACACAGAGTTACAATGCAGATACAGAGACCTGGAGAACACACACACACAGGATGCTGATCTGGTTACCGTGGTAACGGACTGAGGACATCCCTGGTGTTTCTGGGCTGGAATGGGCCCTGAGAGCGAGCCGTGTCTCTGCTGGACTGAGACGTACCTTTGAGCGGCTCGGTGACGTCCGTCCCGGTGAAGACGGGTCTGGGGGCTGCGGGCGCAGGCTTGGCGGCGGCCGCGGGGCTCGCGGGCCGGGCGGCGGCCGGGCCGGAGGGGGGGTCTGGATCTCCTGGAACAGAGTCGGAGGGATGATGGCGCCCGTCTGCTTGGCCAGGAAGTTCAGGATGTCTTCCTTCAGGATGCGTCCGTCCCTCCCCGTCCCCACAACCTCGCTGAGCTTAATCTGAGGGACAAAACAATACTGTATCAATACACAGACGGCAAGTATCGATATATATATTACATCATATACACGTGTGGACGCGGGGACTCACGTTGTTCTCGATGGCGAGGCGTCTCACGGCGGGCGTGGCCTGCGTCTTCAGACCTTTGATCTCCTGGTGGGTGTGTTCTTCTTGAGCCATGGCGGGCGTCTCCACCACGTCCTCCTCCGGGATCACCGCTGGGCAACGAGACAACAGGGACATGTCTCAAGTGTGTGTTGTCCTAACATTAGACAGGACCATGTCCCAGGTGTGTGTTGTCCTAACTTTAGACAGGACCATGTCCCAGGTGTGTGTTGTCCTAACTTTAGACAGGACCATGTCCCAGGTGTGTGTTGTCCTAACTTTAGACAGGACCATGTCCCAGGTGTGTGTTGTCCTAACTTTAGACAGGACCATGTCCCAGGTGTGTGTTGTCCTAACTTTAGACCAGACCATGTCCCAGGTGTGCGTAGTCCTAACTTTAGACAGGACCATGTCCCAGGTGTGTGTAGTCCTAACTTTAAACAGGACCATGTCCCAGGTGTGTGTAGTCCTAACTTTAGACAGGACCATGTCCCAGGTGTGTGTTGTCTCACCTGTGCCTGTCTCTGTCTCGATGTCCACCAGCGGCGTCCCCACCAGGGCGGTGGCGTCTACGTCGTAGTACAGTCTCTTGATGACGCCGTCGTAGCGACTGGTGATGGTGACGGACGCTTTGTCGCTCTGCACCTCACAGATGCTGTCAAACTGGGACACCTTGTCCCCCTCCTTCACGTACCTGAGACAGACACGGAGACAGACAGAGAGACAGTTAAAGAGACACAGACAGACAGTGAGACAGAGAGACAGACAGAGAGAGAAACTGTTTCTCTAAATATTCTGACTTAATGAAAATAATATCACAGAATCTATTCATAATAATAATAATAATAATAACAATAATAATAATAATAACAATAATAATAACAATAACAATAATAATAATAATAATAATAATATAATAATAATGGTAATAATAATAACAACAATAATAATAATAATAATAACAATAACAATAATAATAATAATAACAATAATACTTTATTAGCCTAACGTGTAATTTAATTAGTCTTCCCCAGAACAGCTGCAAAGCCACTTTAATCCAGAGGCCATGTTGTCCTCACATCTGTCTGTTCAAAGCAGACCTGAGTGGCCTGTGTCCCCGTCTGCCCGTCTCCCTCTGTCTGTCTCTATCTCCCTCTGTCTCCCTGTCTATCTCTCCCCCTGTCTCTCTCTGTCTGTCTCTCTGTCTCTCTCTCTCCCCCTGCCTCCTTCTGTCCGTCTCTCCCCCTGTCTATCTCTCCCCATCTCCCTCTGTCTCCCTGTCTATCTCTCCCCCTGTCTCTCTCTGTCTGTCTCTGTCTCCCTGTCTCTCTCTCTCCCCCTGCCTCCCTCTGTCTGTCTCTCTCTCCCCGTCTCCTTCTCCCCCCCCTGTCAAAAGGTGTCCCAGCAGCAGCCTGCATGCAGCAGGGTGAATGAGTCGGTGCGTACCACTCCTTCACCGTGACCTCCATGATCCCCTCGCCGATGTCCGACAGCTTGAACTGGACGATTGGTCCTCGGCTCACTGGAGGACACAGGACACACACCGCAAAGACAGTTAGGGTCGGGGACAGAAACCACATCGCAAAGAACCACATCACGAAGACCGTTAGGGTCGGGACAAAAATGTGTGAAAGTGTGTGTGTGTGTGTGCGTGTGAATGTGTGTGTGTCTGTCTGTCTGTGTGTGCGTGTGTCTGTCTGTCTGTCTGTCTGTGTGCGTGTGTGTGTGCGTGCGTGTGTGTGTGTGTGGCCCCCCCAGTGACATCATCAACACCATCACTTCCTGGTCTGAAACTGTAAAGTAAAACCAGCTGATCTGGATCAAACCGCCGAGTCATCTCACAACCAGGAACCAGGAAGAGCCCTCTTTAATCTGGCAGGTTGCCATGGTAATTCCCAGAACCAGGAAGAGCCCTCTTTAATCTGGCAGGTTGCCATGGTAATTCCCAGAACCAGGAAGAGCCCTCTTTAATCTGGCAGGTTGCCATGGTAATTCCCAGAACCAGGAAGATTTCAACATCTACTTGCTTAATTCAGCAGCAGACACCCCCCCACCACTGGAAGATCTGAGGGGCTCCAGACTAACTGTTACTAGAAGCCCTGGCCCCCTGGCTCCAGACTACCCCCCCGTATGTGGACCCCCCCCCCCCGTATGTGGACCTACCACTGGCGGTGTGCAGCCTCCTGCTGCTGAACACCTGCAGGTGTCGAACCAGCGGCTGCACCGGTTGGTCACACCGGACGCTCTGCAGACGGAAACATCTCCGGTACTGCTGGGTCAGCTGGGGGGGGGGGCAGTCAGAGAGACACACACACACACACACACACAGTCAGACACACACACACAGTCAGACACACACACACACACACACACACAGTCAGAGACACACACACACACAGTCAGACACACACACAGTCAGAGAGACACACACACACACACACACACACACAGTCAGACACACACACACACACAGTCAGAGAGACACACACACACACACAGTCAGACACACACACACACACACACAGTCAGACACACACACACACACAGACACACACAGTCACACACACACACAGTCAGACACACACACACAGTCAGAGACACACACACACACACACACACACACACAGTCAGACACACACACAGTCAGAGACACACACACACACACACACACAGTCAGACACACACACACACACACACACACACACACAGTCAGAGACACACACACACACACACAGTCACACACACACACAGTCAGAGACACACACAGTCAGAGACACACACACAGTCAGTCAGACACACACACACAGTCAGACATACAGACAGACAGACACACACACAAACACAGTCAGACAGACACACACACACACAGTCAGAGACACACACACAGTCAGAGACAGACAGACAGAGAGAGAGAGAGACACACACACACACACACACACACACACACACACACACACACACACACACACACACACACACACACACACACACACACACACACACACAATCAGAGCATTAGCATCAGAGCATTAGCATCAGAGTTAGCATGTTAGCATGTAACACTGACATTTCATTCCGTTAGCATTAGCATCAGAGTTAGCATGAGGGCTGTGAAGTTAAGTTCACAGCAGCTAACCGGCTAAGCTAACGGACGGGCTGACCGGGTGACAGCGTCGTGACATCACTCGGCCGTACGTCAGCGTCACAGACCAGCAGACAACCAGAGTAAAACGGGACATTTTGTCATAAAGTTGATGTTTTCTCACCAGCCGTCTGAGCACAGCGAAGGAGCCTCTGGTCACCGCCGCCATCTTTCTCCTCTGCTACTGACGTCACAGCCGCACGCCCCTCCCAGCAGCCAATCAGCGCTCAGAATTCCGGTTCTCCTTCATCTTGTCTGATTCCGTCAGTCTAGACGCTGCTGAGCGTGTTTCTGCCCCCCACAGGCCAGAGTCTGAACTACAGCCTTAGTATTATTAACATCACGTACACACACACACACACACACACACACACACACACACACACACACACACACACACACACACACACACACACACACACACACACACACACACACACACACACACACACAGTACCCCCCCCCAGAATAATGTGTGAGTCTCGGTGGTTCTAGACTCGTGTAAAGTTCCCTGTGACGACGAGATAAAGAAGTCCCGTTCATTAAAAACACAAAGAGATCAGCTGATGATGGGGGACATTTTATTGTCAGGTAGCTTTGTCTCTGTGATGTTTTAACAACAGGAGACATACAAGATAAAATATAAAATATAAAATATAAAATATAAAATATAAAATATAAAATATAAAATATAAAATATAAAATATAAAAGATAAAATATGAAATATAAAATATAAAATATAAAATATAAAATATAAAAGATAAAATATGAAATATAAAATATAAAATATAAAATATAAAATATAAAAGATAAAAGATAAAAGATGAAATATTAAAATAGAAATATGAAATATAAAAGATAAAATATAAAAGATAAAATATGAAATATAAAATATAAAATATAAAATATAAAATATAAAATATAAAATATAAAAGATAAAATATAAAAGATAAAATATAAAATATAAAATATAAAATAAAATATAAAAGATAAAATATAAAATATAAAAGATGAAATATAAAAGATAAAATATGAAATATAAAATATAAAAGATAAAAGATAAAAGATAAAATATAAAAGATAAAATATGAAATATAAAATATAAAAGATAAAAGATAAAAGATAAAATATGAAATATAAAATATAAAATATAAAATATAAAATATAAAAGATTAAATATGAAATATAAAAGATAAAAGATAAAATATATAGACTGGCTCAGCTGGTCCTGCTCTGGGTGTGATATCAATACATATCTGGAAGATTCATGTTCCCTTTATTCATTAATTTGTCTTTAAGGTCCTCCAACCCTTTTACCATTGTTGTAATTTAAGATGTTATATGTGTTAAACATTGTGTGATCTGCGTTATACATTCAGGCCAAAAGGCAAAAGCAGCATTTCAACACACGTGAAGACATGTTGGTCATTAAGTTTGTTATTTGTGCATTAAGTTGTTCTGCATACTTCTGTTCCATAATATAAGGTGTTCTGGTACATTTTGTTATAACCCAGCTCTACTAAATGTGTCAGAAGCAGGATCGATGGTCAGGGACTCATCCTGGGTCTGGTTGTGGTCCCCCTTTACTGCTCAACTAAGAGTACAGCAGGTCATGTTATTTTTGCTCTGCAGGTCCTGAAAGGGTCATAAACTTTCAGTCACATCCCAACTGAAAGATAACAAACACACAAACACATCACATCACTGTGACCTGAGACCCCCTTAGTGAATAAGACCAGGGGTGCATGAGCCAAAGAGCCAGACAAAGGAAGGGGAGAGCTGTGGTAGCTGATCCAGGTAACTTGGTCTCAGGATATCCTCCGTAATAAAAAGAATTCACACATCAACACCTGAGATTCTGGCTACTAACTGACTGAACCATGAGACCGGAGCAGGATTTCGCTCCAACACCATCCAGGGACCTGACTGCAGCCCAGATAGTCTCACAGCCCAGTTTGTCCTGAAAGACATGATGCTGATGTCTTGACTGGAGACGCCATAGTTAGTCATGGAGTCCCACAAGGATCTGTGCTCGGTCCAATCCTGTTCACTTTATATATGCTGCCTTTAGGCAATATTATCAGGAAGCACTCCATAAACTTTCATTGTTATGCAGATGATACTCAATTATATCTATCGATCAAGCCTGATGAAACTAATCAGTTAGCTAAACTTCAAATGTGCCTTCAGGATATTAAAACCTGGATGAGCTGTAATTTTCTAATGTTGAACTCAGATAAAACTGAAGTTATTGCTCTGGGACCCAAGCACCTCCGTGACGCATTATCCAAAGAGATAGTTACTCTGGATGGCATCACCCTGGCCTCCAGCACCACCCTGGCCTCCAGCACCACCCTGGCCTCCAGCATCCCCCTGGCCTCCAGCACCACCCTGGCCTCCAGCACCACCCTGGCTTCCAGCACCACCCTGGCCTCCAGCACCATCCTGGCTTCCAGCACCACCCTGGCCTCCAGCACCACCCTGGCCTCCAGCACCACCCTGGCTTCCAGCACCACCCTGGCCTCCAGCACCACCCTGGCCTCCAGCACCATCCTGGCTTCCAGCACCACCCTGGCCTCCAGCACCACCCTGGCCTCCAGCATCCCCCTGGCCTCCAGCACCACCCTGGCCTCCAGCACCACCCTGGCCTCCAGCATCACCCTGGCCTCCAGCACCACCCTGGCCTCCAGCACCACTGTGAGGAATCTTGGAGTTATCTTTGATCAGGATTTGTCCTTTAATTCCCACATAAAGCAAATTTCAAGGATCGCCTTTTTTCACCTGCATAATATTGCAAAAATCAGGAATATCCTCTAAAAATTGATGCGGAAAAACTAGTCCATGCATTTGTTACTTCTAGGCTGGATTACTGCAATTCTTTATTATCAGGCTGCTCGAAGACCTCCATAAAGACTCTTCAGCTGGTCCAGAATGCTGCAGCACGTGGTCTGACATGAACCAAGAAAAGAGATCACATCTCTCCTCAATCCAGAATAGAATTTAAAATCCTTCTTCTCACCTACAAAGCTCTTCATGATCAGGCACCATCTTATCTTAAAGAGCTCATAGTACCTTACAACCCTGCAAGAGCACTGCGCTCCCAGAATGCAGGGTTACTGGTGGTTCCTAGTCTCTAAAAGTAGAACGGGAGCCAGATCGTTCAGCTATCAGGCTCCTCTCCTGTGGAACCAGGTTCCAGTTTGGGTTCGGGAGGCAGACACCGTCTTCACATTTAAGAGTAGACTTAAGACTTTCCTCTTTGATCAAGCTTTTAGTTAGGGCATAGAATTGAATATTGTCCCCCTAACCCGGCCTACCTGCTTCTCGTCATAGTTGTCAGATCTATCTATCATATAATCAATAATATAATAAAACTAGAGGGAGGCAGGGCATACAGCCCGATCCGGTTGGGGAGAGTTCTAGCCCGACCAGGCTCCTCTCTTTACCCCGTCTCTCCTCTCTTTACCCCGTCTCTCCTCTTTTTACCCCGTCTCTCCTCTCTTTACCCCGTCTCTCCTCTCTTTACCTTGTCTCTCCTAGTTATGCTGTAATAGTTTTAGACAGCTGGGGACTTCCTTTGACACACTGAGCTCATCCCTCATCCCTCTTCAATCTTTCTATCTTTCCATTTCTGTGCATCCTGTCCCAGAAATGCTTGTTACTAACCTAGTTACTAACCTAGTTACTAACCTAGTTACTAACCTAGTTACTAACCTAGTTACTAATCTAGTTACTAACCTAGCTCTGGGGAGTCATTCCCCGGAGTCCTTATGTTCTTTTTCGCCAAGCATGTTTCCTTGGATCAGGGAGGCTCCAAAATCATGGTAGCAGCTGTCGCCATGGTCCCGCTACACGTCCTGCGATGCCGTGTTCATCCTGCTACGCCCTGCTACGTCCTGCTACGTCCTGCTACGTCCTGCTACGTCCTGCTACATCCTGCTACGTCCTGCTGTGCCTTGTAATGCCCACAGTGTCCTGCTATCCCATGAACTACTACAAAGAACTACTACAAACTGTTATTTTTTGTGACTGTTATTGCCACTCTTCATTCTAACCCCAACCGGTCGTCAGACACCGCCTACCAAGAGCCTGGGTCTGGGTCTGGGTCTGGGCCTGGGTCTTTACAGGTCTCTCTAAAAAATAAATCAGACAGCTGCAGCTGATTCAGAACGCTGCTGCTCGAGTCCTCACTAAGACCAAGAGACTGGATCACATCACTCCAATCCTTACTAAGACCAAGAGACTGGATCACATCACTCCAGTCCTCACTAAGACCAAGAGACTGGATCACATCCCTCCAGTCCTCACTAAGACCAAGAGACTGGATCACATCACTCCAGTCCTCACTAACACCAAGAGACTGGATCACATCACTCCAGTCCTCACTAAGACCAAGAGACTGGATCACATCACTCCAGTCCTCACTAAGACCAAGAGACTGGATCACATCACTCCAGTCCTCACTAAGACCAAGAGACTGGATCACATCACTCCAGTCCTCACTAAGACCAAGAGACTGGATCACATCACTCCAGTCCTCACTGAGACCAAGAGACTGGATCACATCACCCCAGTTCTGAAGTCTTTACACTGGCTTCCTGTGTCCCAAAGAATTGATTTCAAAGTTCTTTTGCTAGTTTATAAATCACTAAACGGTTTAGGGCCAAAATACATTTCTGATCTGCTAGTACACTATGACCCCCCAGACCTCTAAGGTCATCTGGGACAGGTCTGCTTTCTGTCCCTAGAGTCAGAACTAAACAGGGGAAGCAGCGTTCAGTTTCTATGCTCCTCATATCTGGAATAAACTCCCAGAAACCTGCAGGTCTGCTGCTACTCTCAGTTCTTTTAAATCAAGGCTGAAGACCTTTCTTTTTGATGTTGCCTTTCTTTAAATTAATTTTTTTTAATTAATTTCTTATGCTGCACTGTAACTTTTTATCTTGTGTTTTATGTATCTTAATGTTTTGTTTTGTTTTTTGTTTTTTTTAACTGTTTTTAACTGATTTTGTGTAAAGCACTTTGAATTGCCCTTTTGCTGAAATGTGCTCTACAAATAAACTGCCTTGCCTTGTGTGTGTATGTGTGTGTGTATGTGTGTGTGTTTGTGTGTGTGTGTGTGTGTGTGTGTGTGTGTTCCTCCAGTCTTACCTGTGACTTGTTCAAACTTGTGTAAATAGCCAGCCAAAAGTGAATGATCACACACACATTGAACCACACACACACACACACACACACACACACACACAAACTGAACCATACAGACACACACACACACACACACACACACACACACACACACACACACACACACACACACACACACACACACACACACACACACACACACACACACACTGAACCACACAGACACACACACACAAACTGAACCACACAGACACACACACTGAACCACATAGACACACACACACACACACACACACACACACACACACACACACACACACACACACACACACACACACACACTGAACCACACAGACACACACACACACAGACACACACTGAACCATATACACAGACACACACACACACACACACACACACAAAGCCCCCCCCCCATCCAGGTGAGGTCATGTGATTTCCAGTAGGTGGAGACCAGAGAGGGAGGAGCAGCAGCACTGTTGAGTCAGTGTAGACTCATTTAGAGAGGAGAGGAAGAGGAAGTGAAGGGGGGGGGGGGTGGCAGCCAAAAGTGAAAGAGTCCATTTTCCACGCCACTCAACAGATCCCCGCTGGTTTGTTGGGCTGGTGAACTGGTTGAAGCCAGTCTCCTACTTCAAATGTAACCGCCTTAAAAAACAGCATGGCGATGAAGACGTAAGGTTGGTACATTATTTTGAAGCTGCAGCAACGTGAGATCTCGAGACGGACCAAACCAAACCAGCAAGATAACTACCGTCTTATCATTTCTCAGCAAGGGCTCCTTCTCTGGTAAACAGACTGGGGGGTAGCAGCATGTGGGTAGGAACTTCCTGTCAGTTACTTCCTGTTCTGGACTCGTGTCCCAGCGTGTCTCCTCTAAATGTGCTGAGCTCCCAGTCAGGGTTCCTGTTGTTCCTCTCAGACTGACTTCAGATCAGAAGATGAGTGATTTGGAGGAAGAGGGGGAAGGAGCAGAGTCTGGAGTATCTGGCTGGTGGTCTATGAAGAGTGACCGGTCCAGAGATCCTCCTCCAGACCTCAGTGATGAACCTGGACCCTCAGACCCAAAGTAAGAGACTGCTACCAACTCATTTAATGACTCTGGTTCAGGTTTTCCTGATGATGTCATGAATTTGTGAATATTGTGTTTGTATATAACATTTCTATGAATTCTGTTACATGCTGGTCTTCCTCTATATCCAGACCACTTCTAACCTCTGTTGGACCCTGACTGACTTTCTTGATCTGTTTCAACAACAAGCAACAAATCATTTAGTGATGAAGAAATGTCTCCACAGAGAGAGGAAGAGGAGTGATGTTTCTGAGGAGGAGCAGCCGTCCAGATCCAGAACCAGAGCTGGACTGCAGACAGCCAATCAGAGCAGCTCTAAGCAAAGTAAGTCTGTCCATCTGTCTGCTGATGTCTTCATGTCTCAACACACCACTGCTGTTGGAATACGGAGACATTTGTTGTGACATTTAACATTAGAAATATTCCAGTTTTACAGTCGTACAGCGCAGACATTTAACATCGGGGGTGATGAAGGACAGAGTGGATTATGGACTACTAGGTACTGGAATGTGTCAGTGATGGTGAATCGGTCCTCGGTAGTACTGACATAATCCGTGTGGGAGCCATGTGGTTTTATGTGTATTATTTGCTGCTGTTAGTCCTCCCCCCCACCAGGGGTTGCCATGGCGCTGTCAATGTGGCTGTGACTCAGGTGATTTAATCCATGTCCAACAGGGCCCAGGTGTTGGGGGAGAAAGGAGCAAACAGCTTTTTGACCAATATGTTCTGAGAATGGAAAGAGGAATGAAGGGTTTCTGTTTGGTATTTCCACATATGAATGGACTCTATGTATGAAACCTGCCTGAGTTTAAAAGACATGCTGACCGCCGATGGTTGGCATTGGATCACATAGTGCACGCGTCTTAAATAGCTCCATGATCTACCCAGCACCCGTAGGGGACTGGTCTGATAAGCAAAGGGTCCCTACAATCCGGTTGGTACCCTAAAAAGGAAGTCAGTAAATCCGGTACCCAGTCCTAATTTTAAGTCCAGCTGAACTTTAACTGCATGTTTTAATATTAATACAGTAATAAAGTCCTAAAAAGAATCAGCAGCTTGTTCTCTCTTTCTCTTTCTTGTTCTGTCTCTCACCTCTGTCCTTTTTTTAGTGGACGTTGGTCGTCAGAAACAGAAGTCCAGGCTGAAGGAGACATTTGAACGTGTGACTGAAGGTGCTGAAACAGGAAGTAGAACCCTCCTCAGCAGGATCTACACGGTCCTCTACCTCACAGAGGGACTGAGTGAAGAGGTTAATACCCAACATGAGGTGAGGCAGCTGGAGACAGCTTCCAAGGAGAAGAGCCTCCATCACTCTCCAATCCAGTGCTGCGACATCTTTAAAGCCTCACCTGGCCAACAGAAACCCATCAGAGTGGTTGTGACGAGCGGCGTCGCTGGCGTTGGAAAAACCTTCACAGTGCAGAAGTTCTGTCTGGACTGGGCCGAGGGGTCGGAGAACCAAGATATCAGTCTGGTGATTCCTCTTTCCTTCAGGGAGCTGAACCTGATCAAAGATGAGCAGTACAGTCTTCTGGAGCTGCTCCGTGTTTTCCATCCAACATTACAGGAGGTCCCAGCAGACCAGCTCGCTGCCTCCAGACTTCTCTTCATCTTTGACGGCCTGGATGAAAGCAGACTTTCACTGGATTTCAACAACGATGAGGCTGTTCCTGATGTCACACACAAGTCCTCAGTCAACCTGCTGTTGACAAACCTCATCCAGGGAAGCTGCTTCCTCGGCTCTCGTCTGGATAACTTCCCGACCTGCAGCAGCCAATCAGATCCCTCCTGCGTGTGTTGACAGGGTAACAGAAATACGAGGCTTCACTGACGACCAGAAGGAGGAGTACTTCAGGAAGAGAGTCAGTGATGAAGAGCTGTCCAGCAGAATCATCTCCCACATCAAGACCTCCAAGAGCCTCCACATCATGTGTCTGATCCCAGTCTTCTGCTGGATCACTGCTACAGTCCTGGACCACATGTTGGCAACAGACCAGAGAGGAGAGCTGCCCAAGACCCTGACTGACATGTACTCCCACTTCCTGCTGGTTCAGACAAAGAGGAAGAAGCTCAAGTACGCTGAGGGACATGAGACGAGTCCACAGGAGCTGACGGAGGCCGACGGGGAAGTTCTTCTGAAGCTGGGGAGGCTGGCGTTTGAACAGCTGGAGAAAGGAAACATCATGTTCTACCAAGAAGACCTGGAGCGCTGTGGTCTGGATGTCACAGAGGCCTCGCTGTACTCAGGAGTCTGTTCACAGATCTTCAAAACAGAGAGTGGGATCTTCCAGAAATCAGTCTACTGCTTCATTCATCTGAGCGTTCAGGAGTTTCTGGCTGCAGTCTACCTGTTCCACTGTTACACCAACAGGAACACACAGGTACTCAAGGACTTCCTGGGACCAGACTTTAAGCACAGAAACACAGAACCAATCAACCAACCAAAAAAATCTTTTCTTACAAAGATTTTTAAGTCTTTTGGAAAGAAAGATAGCCGTGGTGACAATGAACATGACCCTTACCCATCCCTGGATGTCTTCCTGAAGAGAGCCATGGAGAAATCCCTTGAGAGTAAAAATGGCCACCTGGACCTGTTTGTCCGCTTCCTTCATGGCCTCTCTCTTGAGTCCAACCAGAGACTTTTAGGAGGCCTGCTGGGTCAGACAGACAACAGTCCAGAAACCATCCAGAGAGCCATCAACAACCTGAAGAAGATGAACAGTTATGAGATCTCTCCTGACAGCTGCATCAACATCTTCCACTGTCTGACGGAGATGAAGGACCTCTCAGTCCATCAGGAGATCCAAGACTTCCTGAAGTCAGAGAACAGATCAGAGAAGAAACTCTCTGAGATCCACTGCTCAGCTCTGGCCTACATGCTGCAGATGTCAGAGGAGGTTCTGGATGAGTTGGACGTGATGAAGTACTACTCATCACAGGAGGGACTACGGAGACTGGTTCCAGCTGTGAGGAACTGCAGAAAGGCTCGGTAAATCCAGATTATCATTTTAAATCAGTGTGAAGCTGAGGCCATCAGTATTAGAGGAAACATCCAGACTTTACACACATGAACAATAGAAAGCTTCCACACTATAAAAGATAAAGCTGCTTATTGGAAATAATTCTACATGTTACTCTGCAAATGTCTTAGTTGTGTCCAACGCTGTGAGAATGAGCCGATGGTGATCTAAAGGATCTTCTGTCATCATTAGTCCAACAGACGGCCTTTTGACAGTGTAGACAGAGTCAGCTCTGGGTTTCTAGAACGCAGAGATTTCATATACACACCCAGTTATTATTGGGGTCAAGGGTCAGCTTTTCATAATAACTTTCATTTAGTTATTTTTATCATATTTATGAGCAGATTCTTGACTGAGATGATGAGCTCTGTCAGACTGACCAACGGAGCTCATTATCTCTCTGAGCAGTAGCTAACTCCGCGGGGGGGGGGCTAGTGATGTAGCTAACTCTGCGGGGGAGCTAGTGATGTAGCTAACTCCGCGGGGGCGTTGGAGCTAGCGATGCAGCATCTACAGTTCCATAAGCTCCACTATTCAACACGACATCAACAAGCAGCGACTAATGATCAGATTAATAATCAGCACCAATAGCACTCGTTCCTCAGAGGATCACATTAATGTGGGACACAGCTGCAGCATTAGCAGGTCCTACATTAAGAACCACACCTGGTTCTCCATCTGCCAGGACTCCTGGAGCCTTACTTACAGTATTTAAAGACCACTGCAAATATTGGCCTGTTGGTCGACCTGTTTTATAGTTCCAGCTGTGTTCAGGGTCTGGCCAGCGAATGGGGATCCAGGGCGTTCTCAACAGTGTGAACTACAAGCCTGTAGTCTTTAGACCTCCGTTCCCGGTAGGAGTTTGGTGAAAAAGGCTTTGGCATCTGCCACAGGCCTGATCTCTTGGTCCGGGGCCGCATGTTTCTTCTGTTCCAGAAAGCAGTCAGGCTGTGGAGTTGTCTCTAGACCACATTTGGACCTCTATTGGTCTCCTCTATTTCAAAGAGAGTTTGATTCCCTTTCTGTGGTCCCAGCAGTAGGAAACAGAAATCATCCAGGCTCCTGGTATCTAAAAGATTCTCAATGCAAAGGCTCAATATGTAAATGATTTCAATGTGGAATCCCTTTTAATGGACAAAAAGCAAAGCTCCACAATCTCATCATGACATCACACGTCATGTAGCCGACGCTTTTATCCAAAACCACTTCAATTACTATATATATCAGAGGTCATACGCCTCTGCAGCAGCTAGGGGTTAAATGCCTTGCTCAGGGACACATTGGGTGATGTATCGCAGTGGAAATCGAACCGGGACCATATTCACTGCCCCATCACCCCCCACCTCCATTGTTGCCCCATTAGTTTTCATCAGAGCTTGATTCACGCCGGCCCGTCATTAGGATCTTCACCACCAAAAGACTAAATAACCCAGAACTTAAGTTTTCATAAGCTGGCGAGCTGAAAAACTGAGTTTTCATAAAGAAAAAAGTGGATCCAGACGTGAGGAATCAGCAGAGAGAATGGGAAGACTGTAGGATCCCACAGCATCACCACACCACCCTGAGTGTTAGCTTACCTTACAGATAGAAGCAGAGAGCCCCCCCCCCCCCCGGTGGGCGTGGCTTTCAGAGTATGACTTGATGCTCTCTGTCTCTATGCAGCAGGTCCGAGGGAACCTTGTACAACTCTGTCATCTCCTTCATATCCAAAGGGAAATATCCCAAATACACTTTAAATATGTGAATGAGAATCAAATGTCTGAGGAAGTGGAGGCGAGCCCCCGCCCTAATATCTCTAATTGTTGTTGGATGTGAGAGAGGAACAAAACATCTCCATCCTCGTTAAATAAAAGCTGCACCTTTACCTGGTCTAGTTTCCAACGAGGAGCATCTTTTGAGATGGGCCGAGCTTTTTAGAGCTCGTTCTTCTCCTTTTCCATCTGGTCGCCCTAACATTCAAACTGTTAGACAACGCTTTATTTCATCTCTTATAGTTCATCGTCCCCGATCCTTGTTTTTCTTCGGCCCCGGATGACTGGAGGCGAGCCGATAAAACATTTCTTACAAAATAGAAACTACTGACCAAAAGATTAATGATGATTGTTATTATTGTTGTAAGGGAAGAGGGATGGTTTAAAATATCATTTTCTACATCTGAATGATCCAGTATCGATTCCACAGAACAGATCTCTGTCTGTCTGCATGGGCATTTTGAAAGGGGTCCCGTGACCTCTGACCTCAACATATCAAAATCAAACTTCAGACCCTTGAGAATCAAAATGTGATTTTTAGGATAAACGGGGCAGATTTAATTATGTTTTATTATCTGTGATCACAGGCTTATTAACTTCTCTGAGACTGAGTGTGAAGTCGTGGCCTCAGCTCTGAAGTCCAACCCGTCCCATCTGAGAGAGCTGGACCTGAGTAACAACAACCTGAAGGATTCATCAGTGGAGCATCTGTGTACTGGACTGCAGAGTCCAAACTGTAGACTGGAGACTCTGAGGTCAGTTCATGTGTTGTGCTCACATACAGTGTATAACTCCAGTTCACAATACTTGTTATCTATATATTATACTCATAGGATAATCTAGCCATAAAATTCTGTTTATAATAGTATTAATTTCTATATTTATTCAGTACATATCCATCCTGCACTATGGAACCATTGTATATCTGCACTTACTGCTATTGCACTTCTGGTTAGACCTAAACTGCATTTCGTTGCCTTGTCCCTGTACCTGTGTAATGACAATAAAGTTGAATCTAATCTAATCTAATAACTCACTAGGGCTGTTGGAGCATTTTCTGAAAATTAAATATAATTTGAATGGTAAACAAAATATTTTTCTTTGACTGCTGAAATGAAATATGAATCTTTATAAATATGTTGGCTAATTTTAGTTAATCTCTGAGTGTTTTCTACCCATATGCTTTTGATGTCACGTCTGAGAAACATTAACAGGCAGTGGGTTGTGGGAGTGAGAAACACAAAGAAACACAAGGCATTGTGGGGCCTAAAGAACCCGGAGCTAATGCTATGTACCGAGTAACATTAGTACGGGGCTAACAACTGTCTTATAGGCTACATTAGCCCTCATACATAATCTGGACTGTGGTCATAACATCTACATCTTACATCTTATACACACACACAGACACACACACAAATAGACAGACACACAGACACACACACAGACACACACACACACAAAACAGACAAAAATTGATTTTCATCATCATCATTTATTCTTTATTCAGATTGTGGTGCTGCAGGTTGTCAGAGACCAGCTGTGCTTCTCTGGTCTCAGCTCTGAAGTCCAACCCCTCCCATCTGAGAAAGCTGAACCTGAGTTACAACAAACTGAAGGATTCAGGACTGGAGCTGCTGTGTGGTTTTCTGGGGAGTCCAGACTGTAGACTGGAGACTCTGGGGTCAGTTCACTGACTCTGTTACTATTAGAGATCTAATATCTTTAATTAACAACTGAAACTAATTCATGTCCAAACACAACTTCCATCTACCAAGTAGTAAATGTCCTTTAGTTCATATGTTGATGGTTCTTGTAGTCCATCCAGTCTGCAGTCCCAGAAGACTTGTGTCCGTTAACCCTCGTGTTGTCTTCCATCGGCCATCAGCTTGTTTGGAGCTATTTTCCTCAACGTTTTGGCCCTTTCTCCTTTGATATGAAGGTTTTGTCAGTTTTTATCTTAAAAGAAATCACGGTTGATAAACCTAATATATATGACATCATAACTAATCTTTAGAGAACAGAAGTCGTGAATTCTTTGGACTAATAGTTCAGATCAGAGGACGTCGAGTGGACCACAGACTGGTTCAGGTCAAAGTTTAATCCCCATGCTGTTTGGTTCAGTTTGACCAAATTTAGTCTGAAGTCAAGCTGAGACACATGAGAGAGACATCTAGATAGAAATAATTAAAAGATCTTTATTAGAAGCTCTTTATATACAAGCTTCAGAACATCATATTTACACAACTTCTAGGTTTATATTAACTGAAGTCTTCCATTCCATGAACTTTAACTTGAAACATGAACGTCTTCATGAAAATATTTGAAAAACATCAAAATGCCAGAAGGAGACATAGAAGACATGTGTAATAGAGCAGAGAACAACATAATGAAGGGCAATGAATGGTCATAGTGCAACAACTAGTGTCCCCAGCACACTCAGACTTCCTGCCATCACTTAGAAAGCTACTGAACAACAACAACAACAACAACAACAACAACAACAGCTGTTTCTAACAGTTGTGTGACCAGAGGCGTTACCCCCCCCCCCCCAGGGTTAATATTGACAGCTTAGAGTCTAAAAGGATGTAGAGTTGGCTAATTTCCTCATGAACAGGTAGCTAAGCATTAACTTGATGCTAATTTAGCACGGCTACAAGGGACGGGTATTTCATGTACTAACACTTGTGTACTCACGTTGAAGTACTAGAGTGAGAGAATTAGAGTTCCCAAGTTGGTTACTCGCAAACAATTGAGGCACTGTCAGTAAAGTGATCCCAGCTGGTCCTGGCTAACCGTGGCTAACGCCGCCATGCTAACCATGCTAACCCTGCTAACGGCTAATGTTAGCAGAGGACCAGGCAAGAGGCCCCGGCTGTTTCTAACGTGTAGCCTGTTCAGCAGCCGTAGCCGACAACGCTGAGTTATTTGAGGCCGGGGGGGTGGGGGGGTTAACAGTGAACACGGCGTTCTTTAGGTCGGTAGAGTTGACTCTCCTATGTACCTGAAGTAGAAGGACGTGACTACGGCCACTTGTTGGTGACCTCCTTCTTCTGAATGTATGGACTGGATCACTCTGAAGCGTATACCCCCCCCACCCCCAATCAGGTCAGAAGAGGAGCAGCACCGATGCTGGTAACACTAGCAGCTTAATAATAATAATAATAATAAACTAATAACACACACACACACAGACACACACAGAGAAAGACACACACAAACAGACACACAGATACACATACACAGACACACAAACACACTCAAACAGACACACACATACACACACAAAAACACAGCCATACACACACAACGAAACACAGACACACACACACACACACACACACACACAAAACAGACAAAAATTGATTTTCATCATCATCATTTATTCTTTATTCAGATTGGAGGACTGCAGTTTGTCAGAGACCAGCTGTGCTTCTCTGGTCTCAGCTCTGAAGTCCAACCCCTCCCATCTGAGAGAGCTGGACCTGAGTCACAACGAGCTGCCGGATTCAGGAGTGGAGCTGCTGTGTGGTTTTCTGGAGAGTCCAGACTGTAGACTGGAGACTCTGAGGTCAGTTCCCTGACTCTGTTACTATTAGAGATCTAATATCTTTAATTAACAACTGAAACTAATTCATGTCCAAACACAACTTCCATCTATCAAGTAGTAAATGTCCTTTAGTTCATATGTTGATGGTTCTTGTAGTCCATCCAGTCTGCAGTCCCAGAAGACTTGTGTCCGTTAACCCTCGTGTTGTCTTCCATCGGCCATCAGCTTGTTTGGAGCTATTTTCCTCAACGTTTTGGCCCTTTCTCCTTTGATTTGAAGGTTTTGTCAGTTTTTATCTTAAAAGAAATCACGGTTGATAAACCTAATATATATGACATCATAACTAATCTTTAGAGAACAGAAGTCGTGAATTCTTTGGACTAATAGTTCAGATCAGAGGACGTCGAGTGGACCACAGACTGGTTCAGGTCAAAGTTTAGTCCCCATGTTGTTTGGTTCAGTTTGACCAAATTTAGTCTGAAGTCAAGCTGAGACACATGAGAGAGACATCTAGATAGAAATAATTAAAAGATCTTTATTAGAAGCTCTTTATATACAAGCTTCAGAACATCATATTTACACAACTTCTAGGTTTATATTAACTGAAGTCTTCCATTCCATGAACTTTAACTTGAAACATGAACGTCTTCATGAAAATATTTGAAAAACATCAAAATGCCAGAAGGAGACATAGAAGACATGTGTAATAGAGCAGAGAACAACATAATGAAGGGCAATGAATGGTCATAGTGCAACAACTAGTGTCCCCAGCATACTCAGACTTCCTGCCATCATTTAGAAAGCTACTGAACAACAACAACAACAACAACAACAACAACAGCAACAGCTGTTTCTAACGTGCAGCCTGTTCCGCGGCCGTAGTCGACCACGCTGAGATGTCGGCTGCGGCCAAAGGCCCTGACCGAGCGCTGCTGTCTGACGGGATGGGAGTGAGGAGGTCTGGTCCGGTCTAGGGGGGTCACCATACTAAAGACTCAGTAGTCGCTGCCAATACAAGTCAAATAACACGATTCTCTATCGATTATGATACCGAGGTAAAAAAGAGATTCAATATGTTTCAGGAACAACTGGAACTATTTCATGTGCTGAAGTAGAACTATTTCTTTGGTTTCTGTTCATTTCAAAGTGTTTTCACAACAATGTCTAATCATTGATCTTAATCCACACACACACACACACACACACACACACACAATAACACACACACACACAAATATAACAACGAGATATAAGGATGTTTCCAAATACAGCTGTTTAAAAGATCAATAGAGTAGATTATTGATTGGATTAAAAATGTGTTTTCATCATCATCATTTATTCTTTATTCAGATTGAGGGCCTGCTGGTTGTCAGAGACCAGCTGTGCTTCTCTGGTCTCAGCTCTGAAGTCCAACCCCTCCCATCTGAGAGAGCTGGACCTGATACACAACTACCTGCGGGTTTCAGACGTGAAGCAGCTGCGTGATCTTGTGGAGAGTCCAGACTGTAGACTGGAGACTCTGGGGTCAGTAGAGGGTTGGACTCAGTCCATGCTGGTCTCAGCAGTGTTGAACTAAACACAGTTAATTAGATTAGATTAGATTATACTTTATTCATCCCACAGCGGGGAAATGTCCTTGTTACAGCAGCATTTTCTTCAATTACAGCAAAATATAGTAAATACACAAGAAAGCAGTAAATAGTAAATATATATATATATATATATATATATATATATATCAGGAATCCCTGTTCCTGCCAGTGTGCAGTGCAGATTATCACCCCCCCCCTCCTGTGTTTGGTATGAGCCGTCAGTCAGTGTCTGTGCAGATGAAACCCCCCAACATGTCTCCCATGTCTAAAATTACAGCTCTGTGGGAGTTTCTCGGGTAGAGAATAATCAATTCAATTTTATTTATAGTATCAATTCATAACAAGAGTTATCTCGAGACACTTTACAGATAGAGCAGGTCTAGACCAGATAGAGCAGGTCTAGACCACACTCCAGAATTTACAAGGACCCAACAGTTCTAGTAGTTTCCTCCAGAGAAAGCAACAGTGCGACAGTGGCGAGGAAAAACTTCCTTTTAGGAAGAAACCTCGGACAGACCCAGACCCAGACCCAGGCTCTTGGTAGGTGGTGTCTGACGACCGGTTGGGGTTAGAATGAAGAGTGGCAATAACAGAAAATAGAAAAAATAGTAGTTTGTAGTAGTTCTTTGTAGTAGTTCATGGCATAGCAGGGCACTGTGGCCATTACAAGGCACAGCAGGACGTAGCAGGACGTAGCAGGACGTAGCAGGACACAGCAGAGCGTAGCAGGATGAACACGGCATCGCAGGACATGTAGCGGGACCATGGCGACAGCTGCTATCATGATTTTGGAGCCTCCCTGATCCGAGGGAACATGCTGGGGGGAAAAGAACATAAGGACTCCGGGGAATAACTCCCCAGAGCTAGGTTAGTAACTAGGTTAGTAACTAGGTTAGTAACTAGGTTAGTAACTAGGTTAGTAACAAGCATTTCTGGGACATGGATGCACACAAATGGAAAGATAGAAAGATAGAGGAGGATAATCCCAGATACCCGACCAAGTTCAAGCTAACGTAACGCTGTCTTTAAAATGAACGCTGCAACCAGCTATGAGAGGAAAGGGGTCTAAAATAGTGAAATACTTCAGGCTGCTACAGAGGTACATACCATGGCTATCTGCAGCTAGATCTCTCCCTAACTCAACTTCACAGAGTGGAGGATACAGAGAAGTAACTTCTTCTGCTAAGTTAGTACTTTTACTGCAGTATTAAAATAAGTTGAAGTTTCTTCAGTTAAAGGTTCATCTGATGAGGATTTAGTGGAACTCTCCCCAGAAGATAACTGCTTTATTCATGTTTCTCCCTTCAGGGTGGAGGGCAGAGGATACAGGGCTGCACCTGCCAGACAGGAAGCAGGTGAGTAAATATCTCAAAGAAACATAACGGCTCTGTTAAAGCAGGACCAGGACTGGAGATTTGCTGCTGGAGCTTTAAGGTGCTGGTTGGTCCCAGTAACCACAGCAGGTCTGCTGCTTTCTTCTTCTCTGTCTTCAGTCTCTCATTTCTGTTAAATGTTATTGGAGAAACTCGGTCTTGACTTTGTACCGACCCACTTTAGACGTGGTCTGGACTTAACCATGATTTAATATCTCCATTGGGACTTTATTGGAAGTTGTCAGTAGATAACAGGAACCATGAGGAGAAAGACCTGCTCCAAAGGGCTCTGATGGACCTCTGCTAGACCTTTATTAATGTGGGTCACCAGGATTTCCAAAAGGGAGTTTGCCATCTGCTGTGTCCTCTTGTCTCCCCAGATCCGTCTCCGTCAAAGACAGACCCTGATGTGTCTGAGGACAGCAGAGAGGACCAGCTGTCTCCTGATGATCCAGAGAGGTTGAAGCAGCAGCAGCTTGTGTGTGGAGAGGCTCTCCATACAGATGTCAGTCTTTCACTTTAACATTTTAATTCATCTGTCAGTGGTCAGACTGGGGGTCCTCAGTGTTACCCCCTCCAGGGTTTACTGTTCCTTTACCTTCTCCTCTCTCTCTTCTCTTCCTCTTCATCATCAACTCATTCAATCTCTTCTCTTCTTCCTCATCTCTGAAACCACGAGCTGCTGTCAGACAGTCCTGCAGGCTTCATCTGTGCACATATACAGAGGAAATAGTGCACGTGGAGTAGAAAGGGAAGTGGTGGATACAGAGGAAATAGTGCACGTGGAGGAGAAAGGGAAGTGGTGGATACAGAGGAAATAGTGCACGTGGAGGAGAAAGGGAAGTGATGGATACAGAGGAAATAGTGCACGTGGAGTAGAAAGGGAAGCGGTGGATACAGGGGAAATAGTGCACGTGGAGTAGAAAGGGGAGTGGTGAGGATCCTGTCACATAGACAGGACTGTAAGAGTTGGGGGGGCAGTTTCTAATCAACTCTTCTTCTTCTTCTTCTTCTTCTTCTTCTTCTTCTTCTTCTTCTTCTTCTTCTTCTTCTTCTTCTTCCAGGAAATGTCCCCCTTCACAGCTGAGCTGCTGACTGAGTCTGGAGAGACTTCATACAGGTAACCCAGTCCTCCAATCACAGTACTTCATCATTCAGCAGCTCCACTTTAATCTAATGTCCCCTTTATCTCTTTTTACTGCATCAGGAGACTCCAGCAGAACAAAACGTCACCTGTCCCTGCTTTCAGTGCTTATCCTTCACTTTTAAAGCTCATTCCCTTCTTCCTGCAGCTGCTGCTTCTCTCTCTCGTCCAGAAAGACTTTCTGAGTCAGCAGTGATCCCATTTCTAGTTTTAGGACTTTTTACCAGGACTAAAGCTGGAGGAGTTTTGTGTTTGTGTTGCCGGGCAGATTACGCCTGACTTTAGCCCCAAATCAGTTGCTGCCAACGTATTTTAGAGCCATGCTCCTGCTCCACACCCTCGCACTGTTGCTTGCTCTGGAGGGAACTACTAGAACTGTTGGGTCCTTGTAAATTCTGGAGTGTAGTCTAGACCTACTCTATCTGGTCTAGACCTGCTCTATCTGGTCTAGACCTACTCTATCTGGTCTAGACCTGCTCTATCTGTAAAGTGTCTTGAGATAACTCTTGTTATGAATTGATACTATAAATAAAATTGAATTGAATTGAATTGAATTGAATTGCTGCAATTCTCCATCTCTCTCTCTTTCTCTCTCTCTCTCTCTCTTTTTTTCTCTCACACCCAACCGGTGGAGGCAGATGCCCCCCCACCCTGAGCCATGGTTCTTCTCCAGGTTTCTGTCTCTTAAAGGAAGTTTTTCCTTGCCTCTGTGGCCTAGTGCTCTTGGTGGGAACTGTTGGGTTTCTGTAAATAACATCCCAGTCCGGTCTAGACCTGCTCTTTATGGAAAGACCTGGGAGATAAATAACAACCCAGAGTCCTGGTCTAGACCTGCTCTTTATGGAAAGACCTGGGAGATAAATAACAACCCAGAGTCCGGTCTAGACCTGCTCTTTATGGAAAGACCTGGGAGATAAATAACAACCCAGAGTCCGGTCTAGACCTGCTCTTTATGAAAGACCTGGGAGATAACTGTTGTTGTGATTTAACGCTATATAAATAAAATTGAATGATTGACTGTGTGTCAGACGGTCGGATGATCGCAGGTTGTTAGCGCGCAGGAAGGAAGACGCCGTACGAGATGAATAAAAACGCAGAGCACGCTTTAACTCAACACACTGTTGGACCCACAGAGGGAGAGCTGGCTTGTGATTGGCCCTTCTGTGTCCCACAGGTTCAGGTGTCCTGGTCCAGGTGTGTTCCGGTGTGCTTTGACTGGACTGGTGTTTGTTATGACCCAGGAGGCGGAGCTGCGGTACAAGACTGTCCAATGGGATGAGAGCCTCCTCCAATCAGCTGGCAGGATGGCTGCAGGGCCGCTGTTTGACATCAAGTGTTCAGAGGATGGAGCAGTCTGTCAGCTCCACCTCCCCCACTGTGAAACCAAGGATGGTAAAGACAGGAAGTAATACTACTGCACAGATGTGTACTCATGTGTAGTAGTTATACACAAGACTTAACACACTCATCCAGATAGATCACATGTGGAACTAATTAAAATAATAAGGTACAGGGTGGGGGGGGGGTCCAGAGTGAATGACTATGGGTTCATTTGAACTCCAGTAGAACCAAATGAAGGGTAGATGAAGCTTCCACCAATACCAGCAAAGGTTAACAGGTCTCTGCTTCCCCAGCGCTGCTTGTTGACGGCCTGCTGTCTGTCGTCCACATCTCTGATGATGGGATGAGCATCTTGGAGCCGCTGAAGATTACAGACACTCATGTGGTTGTGAAGGTCCCCCACCTCTCTGCCTTGGGCCTCATCTGGGATTTCATTAGAAGATTTGTGAACCTCTCGCTGCCGATAGAGGCCCAAGTTCTGCTGTTCCTCCGATCTTCATACACTGCTGGTCCAGTTCTTAATGTGTTACTGCTGCCTGGCAACGTCCCTTTAAATGAGGTAACGCTGTCTGACATCTATGTGCTCCCCGTCTGCCTCAACGCTTTCTCATCTTCCTCATGCTGTGGTAAACATCAATCTGAGAGCTAGCGCTGTCCTCAGGCTAGTTCATTAGCTGCTATGTGTCTCAGGCTAGTTAATTAGCTGCTATGGTTCTCAGGCTAGTTAATTAGCCGCTATGTAGCTCAGGCTAGTTAATTAGCCGCTATGTAGCTCAGGCTAGTTAATTAGACGTTATGTGTCTCAGGCTAGTTAATTAGCAGCTTTGTGTCTCAGGCTAGTTAATTAGCCGCTATGTGTCTCAGGCTAGTTAATTAGCAGCTATGTGGCTCAGGCTAGTTAATTAGCCGCTACGTGGCTCAGGCTAGTTAATTAGCCGCTATGTGGCTCAGGCTAGTTAATTAGCTGCTACGTGGCTCAGGCTAGTTAATTAGCCGCTATGTGTCTCAGGCTAGTTAATTAGCCGCTACGTGGCCCAGGCTAGTTAATTAGCCGCTACGTGGCGATGGTGTGCAGGAGTCTTCCAGCCTTCCAAATGAAAACCTGATGAAACAGGACCAACCATTTTAATAATGAACCTCCAGTCTGATTGTTGGGTTTTTATTCTGGAAACCACGTTGTGGACTCTTGTTGTTTTGAGCGGACTAAACTAACCTAGTAAATGTCCTGTTGTTGAAGGTTAAAGAGCAATACGAAGACGCCGAGCACATCCCCATCCCTTCCTTCTGTGATGTCAGATATGGTCAGAGTTACAGTGTCCACTGTGAGCCTGATGTCCACAGAATCCAGCCTGAAGTGAGTCCAGGGTCTTGTGGTGCTAACACCATCCTCATGTTGAAGACATGTTCCCATCAGCCAGATTTAAAAAGGACTCGTTTCTTCTGGTTTCAGAGGGCCCCATTTCGCTTAAGGTATGGACCAAATTACCATCCGACATTTCAAGTTCTCCTGGAGACGATCCCAGAGGACGTGGCTTTAATATTCCAGGACAGCGAGAGGACAGAAGTCCTGAAGTGTGACGTGCGTCTGAGAGGTGAAGGTTGACCCCCCGGCAGCAGGACTCTGCCTGATGTCCCCGTTAGACCGCAGTCACGCCAAACAATAGATATGGAAAGCTCTGATACACATTCAGAGACCTTCACATCTCTGTCATTATGGGCGGGGCTAAGCTCCGGACGGAGCCACGGTGCCGCTGCTAAATAGTCTCAGCAAGTTTTGGTGGAACATGTGTACCTTCAGAAGTAGTTTTAGTCGTCAACAGAGACTCTGATCGGACAGATAGTCTAGCTAGCTGTCTGGATTTACCCTGCAGAGACCTGAGGACCAGGTAACTATAGTCCTCAGATTGGACAGATAGTCTAGCTAGCTGTCTGGATTTACCCTGCAGAGATCTGAGGACCAGGTAACCATAGTCCTCAGATTGGACAGATAGTCTAGCTAGCTGTCTGGATTTACCCTGCAGAGATCTGAGGACCAGGTAACCATAGTCCTCAGATTGGACAGATAGTCTAGCTAGCTGTCTGGATTTACCCTGCAGAGATCTGAGGACCAGGTAACCATAGTCCTCAGATTGGACAGATAGTCTAGCTAGCTGTCTGGATTTACCCTGCAGAGATCGGAGGACCAGGTAACCATAGTCCTCAGATTGGACAGATAGTCTAGCTAGCTGTCTGGATTTACCCTGCAGAGATCTGAGGACCAGGTAACCATAGTCCTCAGAAATCAGCCGCAGGTTAGAGTCCCAACACAGAGGACAGGGACGGAGGTTAGGATGCCATCACAGAGACAGAGGACGGGGACGGAGGTTAGAACGCCATCACAGAGACAGAGGACGGGGACGGAGGTTAGACACAGAGACAGAAGACCGGGACGGAGGTTAGAAACAGAGGACGGGGACGGAGGTTAGACACAGAGACAGCGGACGGGGACGGAGGTTAGACACAGAGACAGAGGACAGGGATGGAGGTTAGACACAGAGACAGAGGACGGGGACGGAGGTTAGACACAGAGACAGAGGACAGGGAGTTTAGCCCCACCCACGATGATTCTGATTGGTTCAAAGAGATGCCTAAGAGACTAAGTTAATCTGAACTAACTCTATATCAACAGATCGATCCAAACCTCGGGGGCATCATAAAGACATGAAACATATATATATATATATATATATATATATATATATATATATATATATATATATATATATATATATATATATATATATATATATATATATATATATATATATATATATATATATATAGTATAAATGTCTGATTACTTCTTAAAGGAGAACACTACCTGACAGTATTTCCTCGTTTATCTTCCAGGTCCAGATGGGACAGATCCACGGAGGAATGTCCCAGCAGAGGACAGCGTCTCCACAGAGGACAATGATACCCCAGAAGACAGGCTGTTGCTGGTTCGGGCCCAGTTTGTGACCCGAGTGTCTGATCCAGTTCTGAACCAGCTCCTGGATCACCTCCTTCAGCGAGGTGTTCTAACTGACGGTGAAATCGACTCAGCCAGAACACGAGGCCGAGCAGACAAAGCCCGAGACGTGGTGGACACGGTGAGAAGAAAAGGACGTGAGGCCAGCTCGGTTCTGGTCTCTGCTCTCTGTGAGGTGGACCCGGTTCTCTCCAGAGAGCTGGGAGTAATGTGAAGCACCAGACTGTGGAGAGCTGTGATGGAGGTCTACAATAAGGGACTGGTCCACGGCGTCTCTTTGGAAGGACACGCGGTTAAAGTCTGCTGGTAATAAGTGGACCAGGACTCTGAAAGAGATGGAGTCCAGTACAGAGCGGATGTAGTTCTTAGTTTCAGCCACTAGACGGAGACACAACGTCCCTGATGGACCCATCAGACCGCGACGGGCATCTGAAGCTTTCCTGTATATGTTCAGCGTGTCCATGTCTCCTGTTCATATGTAAATATGTTCATGTCCAAACGTTTGGCCCGTACTGTATATTACATGGATGGATGGATGGATGGATAGATAGATAGATAGATAGATAGATAGATATATGGATGGATGGATGGATGGATGGATGGATATATGGAGATGGATGGATGGAGAAGGAGATGGAGATGGATGGATGGAGATGGATGGATGGATGGATGGATGGATGGATGGATGGAGATGGATGGATGGATGGATGGATGGAGATGGAGATGGAGATGGAGATGGATGGATGGATGGATGGAGATGGATGGATGGATGGATGGATGGAGATGGATAATAGGAAATTACAGTGTTACAGCAGCACACAACACAGAATATAAATATAAATGAGATACTAGGAAAAATATACATACAATATACATTAAATATTAATAATAGGAATAAATACAAAAAATATTTGAATATATACAGGATGGGAAAACAAAAATGTGCACTACACACATATACACACATATATACACATATATACATATTTATCACACATATACACACTTACACACACATAGACACATATATACATATACACATATACACACACACATATATATATATATATATATATATCACACATATACACACACATATATACATATTTATCACACATATACACACATACACACACATAGACACATATATACATATACACATACACACACATACACACACAAATACACATATATACACATATATAAACACATATTCACATATATATCACATATATCACATATATACACATATACACACATATATCACATATATACATATATATACACATATACACACATATATCATATATACACATATACACATATCACATATACACATATACACATATATCACATATATACACATATACACACATATATCAGACATATATCACATATACACACATATATCACATATATACACATATACACATACACATATACACACATATATCACATATATACACATATACACACATATATCACATATATACACATATACACACATATACACATATATCACATATATACACATATACACACATATACACACATATACACATATATCACATATACACATGTATCAGACATTTATCACACATACACATATATACACATATACACACATATATCAGACATATATACACATATACACACATATACACACATATATCACATATACACACATATAAACACATTTCCCATATATACACATAGAATAAAAGTTAAAACCACTCCCAGAAGTGCGATGACCGTGATAAGGTGAGATGCTGTGGTACACCAACCGACCAATCACAGACAGCTACAACGTCTCTGAAATGATTCCCACTTCTGTTATTGTTTGTAATGAGAAAACTTTATTATTTCATGGATTTAACAATTTCACAGATGTCCTAAACCGTTTCATTCTGAGCATGCGCAACTAACATCTGCACTCGGCCAGAACCGGTCTGACTCGACTCTCATCGGGTATGACACATTATGACGTAAACCATTTACATCTGAGCATGCGTGACGTGGGCAGTGACAACGCCATTGGTCAGAATCGCTCCGGCAACGCTTCCTATTGGCTGGTTGCTTCGCCCCGCCAGTTGGATGCAGAAACAGCGCCATTGTCAAAACGCGTTCATCTTGTTGATCTTTTCGGACTGTTTACCGACACGCTTTAACGAATAGAGCCAGGTAAACGGAAGTCAAACCAACGTTTGTGACGTTATTAGTCGTTTAGTTACCGTCCGGATGACTCGAGCTTCGTCGTATGTGAAGCTAACGAAGCTAACGCAGGGAGCTAACGGGGCTAACTTTAGCAGTTAGCCGACCTCTCGAGCCGCGGTGTTTCCTGCGTTGAGTAACCGTTGATAGAGCCGTTCTGTCGGCCACAGCAGGGATGAGTTGCCCGGTGAACCTCCAGGATCTTCCGTCCGGAGTCTTTGAAACGGTTTTTACTCCAGAAAACACGAGAGCAAGGTGAGTTAATGCTGTTAGCCCACACTCTGTGTGTGTGTGTGTGTGTGTGTGTGTGTGTGTGTGTGTGTGTGTGTGTGTATCTCAGTGTGTGTATATGTCACTGTGTGTGTGTGTTTCTCAGTGTGTGTATATGTCACTGTGTGTGTGTGTGTGTGTTTCTCACTGTGTGTATATGTCACTGTGTGTGTGTGTGTCTAAGGATCTGACGTTATCTTTCCAGAACGATGACCTCTCTGACTCCGCTGAGTTTTCCCAAAACCAGATCAGCTCTGTGGGACAGCAGCCCTGCAGGAGACAAGCTCCGCCTCCAGCTCTGCACTCACAGGTACACACACGCAGACACACACACACACATGCAGGGACACACACACACACACACAAAGAGGCACACGCAGAGACAGACACACACACACACACACAAAGAGGCGCACACACACACTGACCACAATCCTAAGTTTTTCATGTGAGACAAAACCAATCTCCCTGACTATTATAATAATAATAATAATAATAATAATAATAATATATTAAATCCTGTTGTGATTGCAGAAAGCCTCGGCTGACTGTGTTATTTATTATAATAATAATAATAATAATATATTAATAATGAATAATCGTGGTTGCAGAAAGCCTCGGCTGGTGCTGATGGAGAAAGCTCTGCGTCTGGCTCAGCGTCACGCCCGTCACAGCAACAAGCCCCGCCTCCTGTGTTTCCTCCTGGGCTCGCTGTGTGTCGACGCAGGTAACCTTCACCTTCATCTCACCTTGCCTCTGATTGGTCCAGTCACACCCAGCAGGCACCGCATTAACTCCTAACATGGTTTCCTGGGAAAACATTGGATGCAATTTGTAAAAGGACCAGTAAGAATGGACTGAGGTGTGTTCAGGTGCATTCTGGGTATGATGGTCTTACAGGGAGGTATCTGTCTCTATCTATCTATCTGTCTATCCATCCATCCATCCATCTCTCTATCTCTATCCATCCATCTCTCTATCTCTATCATCCATCTCTCTCTCTCTCTCTCATGGGAGGCTGTTAAAGGGAATGGGAGAGGAGCTCTGATTGGTTGATTGACGTTACCCAGAACACACCTGTGATTAATGGAGATACTAGTAGTGTCCTGTATGTTGACCCCTGTCTTCTGGGTCCAGATGAGGAGGGGGTGACTGTTACCCTGGACCGGTTCGACCCAGGTCGGGACCAGCCCGGAGCCTCGGGCCGGGTCCCCGCCGCGCTGCTACCCGGAGACGTCCTGGTCCCGTGTCTGTTCTCCGCAGAGACCTCGTCGGACGCCGTCGTCCAATCAGAAGCTGAGCTGCATCACTGCTTCAAGGTGAGTGGGACACTCAGCTGGACCTGATGTCCTCCGTCCCGTCGGAGACAAACTGTCTCGGACAGGTTGGATTCTTATAGGTTTTAACTCTCCCTTTGTCTCCTCTGTCTGTCTCTCTGTCTGTCTGTCGGTCTCTCTCTGTCTGTATCTGTCTCTCTTTGTCTCGCTGTCTGTGTGTGTCCTCTCTGTGTCTCTCAGGTTTTGCAGCATTGTGTGAGCGGCAGACAGACCCTGGACGTGTCTCAGCTGTTGAGGGTCAGAGGTCGTGTCGTCTGTTCTCAGCAGTCGGACGCCGCGTCCTTCGTCCTCAGCTGGTCGGCCGTGTGTCCGTCCCTCAGCGTGGACGTCCAGCCGGTCCGAGCCATCCCCGTCATCCCCACCGCTCTGCTGAGGAGCCTGACCGGAGCCAGGCGCCCACCGCTGCACGCCAGCCGTCAGAGAGGGTGACCACATACACACACACACACACACACACACACACACACACAACCGACACAACCGACAGAGAGGGTGACCACACACACACACACACACACAACCGACAGAGAGGGTGACCACACACACACACACACACACACACCGACAGAGAGGGTGACCACACACACACACACACACACACACACAACCGACACAACCGACAGAGAGGGTGACCACACACACACACACACACACACACCCGACAGAGAGGGTGACCACACACACACACACACACACACACACAACCGTCAGAGAGGGTGACCACACACACACACACACACACAGATACACACACACACACACACACACACACACACACACACACACAACCGACAGAGAGGGTGACCATGCACACACACACACAGATAAACACACACACACACACACACACAACTGACAGAGAGGGTGACCACACACAGAGATACACACACACACACAAGGACAAATTAGGGTAACATTACAGCTTGTTTCTCCCTGATGCTGAACATCTGTCCTGTAGGGTAACATTACAGCTTGTTTCTACCTGATGTTGAACATCTGTCCTGTAGGGTAACATTACAGCTTGTTTCTCCCTGATGATGAACATCTGTCCTGTAGGGTAACATTACAGCTTGTTTCTCCCTGATGCTGAACATCTGTCCTGTAGGGTAACATTACAGCTTGTTTCTACCTGATGATGAACATCTGTCCTGTAGGGTAACATTACAGCTTGTTTCTCCCTGATGATGAACATCTGTCCTGTAGGGTAACATTACAGCTTGTTTCTACCTGATGATGAACATCTGTCCTGTAGGGTAACATTACAGCTTGTTTCTCCCTGATGCTGAACATCTGTCCTGTAGGGTAACATTACAGCTTGTTTCTCCCTGATGATGAACATCTGTCCTGTAGGGTAACATTACAGCTTGTTTCTCCCTGATGATGAACATCTGTCCTGTAGGGTAACATTACAGCTTGTTTCTACCTGATGTTGAACATCTGTCCTGTAGGGTAACATTACAGCTTGTTTCTACCTGATGATGAACATCTGTCCTGTAGGGTAACATTACAGCTTGTTTCTCCCTGATGATGAACATCTGTCCTGTAGGGTAACATTACAGCTTGTTTCTACCTGATGTTGAACATCTGTCCTGTAGGGTAACATTACAGCTTGTTTCTCCCTGATGATGAACATCTGTCCTGTATGGTAACATTACAGCTTGTTTCTCCCTGATGATGAACATCTGTCCTGTAGAGTAACATTACAGCTTGTTTCTACCTGATGTTGAACATCTGTCCTGTAGGGTAACATTACAGCTTGTTTCACCTGATGCTGAACATCTGTCCTGTAGGGTAACATTACAGCTTGTTTCTACCTGATGATGAACATCTGTCCTGTAGGGTAACATTACAGCTTGTTTCTACCTGATGTTGAACATCTGTCCTGTAGGGTAACATTACAGCTTGTTTCTACCTGATGATGAACATCTGTCCTGTAGGGTAACATTACAGCTTGTTTCTACCTGATGCTGAACATCTGTCCTGTAGGGTTCCAGTCCAGCTTGTTTCACCTGATGCGTGTGTTGTGTCCCCAGGTTTTTGACCATGGACCAGACCAGGAAGCTGCTGCTGCTGCTGGAGTCGGACCCTAAAGCCTCCAGCCTACCGCTGGTCGGACTGTGAGTGTCTCCATAGAGACCACAAGCACATCTTGAGTGTTTCCATAGAGACTATAAACACATCTCGTAGTATTCACGTCATTTAGATTACTGCAGATACTTCATCTGCAGGGAAAGTACCAACACCACACTGTAAAAATACTCTGCTACCTCGTTACAGTACTGCAGTATGCGTGTCTTACTGTACTTCCTGTTCTCCCTGTGACAGCTGGCTGAGTGGAGTCGTACACGTCTACAACCCTCAGGTGTGGGCGTGGTGTCTCAGGTTCCTGTGTAGCTCCGCCCTCCAGGACAGGTGAGTCCTCCTGCTGGATCCAGGTCTGTAGACTGTAGTCTTCCTGCTGGATCCAGTTCAGTAGACTGTAGTCTTCCTGCTGGATCCAGTTCAGTAGTCTACCTGTTGGATCCTGTTCAGTAGACTGAAGTCCACCTGTTGGATCCAGGTCTGTAGACTGTAGTCTTCCTGTTGGATCCAGTTCAGTAGACTGTAGTCCTGGTCCTGTGTGAAACTCTGCACCCTGTTGTTGTTGTTTCAGAGTTGTGTCTGAGAGCGGCTGTTTCCTCCTGGTCCTGTTTGGGTCAACCCACAGAGCCCCTCAGTTCTTCCAGTGTCGAGGATCTGGATCTGGACCACAGCTGGACTACCGCCTGCTGACCGCCTCTCAGTGTGTCACGCTCTACCAGGTAACCACAGACACTGAAGCTGGCGTCTCTGTACTATTCAATTTATGTTATCAAATCATAACAAAAGGATCTTAAGACAATCTACAGGTCTCTATAGACCACTACTGGTCTAGACCACTCTACAGGTCTAGACCGCTCTATAATTTACAGATAGAGCAGGTCTGTCTCTGTCTCAACTGTGCAACTGGTGTGTACCCTTAGCAGGCGGTCTCGGTGGAGGGGCGGACTCTGCGCTGTGAGCTCAGTTCAGAGGATCACAGCCGCCAGACGGAGATCTTCAGAGGAGCTCAGACCTCCTTCAACAGGTACCAGAGTCCCCTGCTCTCTGGACCTGCACCCAGAGAGACGCTGGGTGCGGGTCCAGAGTCCCCTGATCTTGCAGACACACACACGCACATGCACACACACATACGCACAGACACACATAGACGCAGACACGCACACGCAGACACACTCAGAAATACACACACAGCCAGAAACTATCCCAATGGATGTGGTTGTGTTGTCTCCTGAACTGGTCTTCTCTGTCCTCAGAGCCGCCCCCTCGGCTGCCGGTCTCTCAGTCAGCGATCAGGACTCGGGGGTCGAGGATGAAGACTTGTCTCCACGGCCTTCCCCGAGCCCCCACCCCCCCGCTCAGCAGGTCAGTCACAGGTGTTACGGCTCAGACGTAGAACAGAGTGCCTGCAGACCGCTAAACAGCAGATAAGCTCAGCGGAGAGGACGTGTTAGGAAGATTAGATTAGATCTGGCTTAACTAGCTGTGAGTCTTAGTTCCAGGCTTAACGTTAGCTTTGAGTCTTAGCTCCTGGCTTAACTAGCTGTGAGTCTTAGCTCCAGGCTTAACGTTAGCTTTGAGTCTTAGCTCCTGGCTTAACGTTAGCTTTCAGTCTTAGGTCCTGGCTTAACGTTAGCTGTGAGTCTTAGCTCCTGGCTTAACGTTAGCTTTCAGTCTTAGGTCCTGGCTTAACGTTAGCTTTCAGTCTTAGGTCCTGGCTTAACGTTAGCTTTGAGTCTTAGTTCCAGGTGGTTTACGAGTTGTTTTTCTGTTCCAGGCTCGCAGAGTTCAGCCGTCTGTTCCTGAACTTTCTCTGCTGATTGACAGCAGCTTGGTCTCCAATCAGAACAGCTGGCAGGATGCAGGCTCCGCCCACAGACAGGACAGGAAGTCTGCCCCTTCGACAGTAAACAGACCTGCAGCCCCCCCTCACCTCCACAGCACGCCAACCTCCAACCTGCAGCCGCCCTGCAGCTGCTGCTCCGCCCAAACCTACGACTGCACCTCCATCTTCTCGTCCCCTGGACTCCGCCCCGCACACGCTCCGCCCAACTCTCCAAGGTTAGCATCAGTTACGTCTCCAAGGTTAGCATCGGTTACGTCTCCAAGGTTAGCATCGGTTACGTCTCCAAGGTTACGTCTCCAAGGTTAGCATCGGTTACGTCTCCAAGGTTAGCATCGGTTACGTCTCCAAGGTTACGTCTCCAAGGTTAGCATCGGTTACGTCTCCAAGGTTAGCATCGGTTACGTCTCCAAGGTTAGCATTGGTTACGTCTCCAAGGTTAGCATCAGTTACGTCTCCAAGGTTAGCATCGGTTACGTCTCCAAGGTTAGCATCGGTTACGTCTCCAAGGTTACGTCTCCAAGGTTAGCATCGGTTACGTCTCCAAGGTTAGCATCGGTTACGTCTCCAAGGTTACGTCTCCAAGGTTAGCATTGTTTACGTCTCCAAGGTTAGCATCGGTTACGTCTCCAAGGTTAGCATCGGTTACGTCTCCAAGGTTAGCATCGGTTACATCTCCAAGGTTAGCACTGGTTACGTCTCCAAGGTTAGCATTGGTTACGTCTCCAAGGTTAGCATTGGTTACGTCTCCAAGGTTAGCATCGGTTACGTCTCCAAGGTTAGCATCGGTTACGTCTCCAAGGTTAGCATCGGTTACATCTCCAAGGTTAGCACTGGTTACGTCTCCAAGGTTAGCATTGTTTACGTCTCCAAGGTTAGCATTGTTTACGTCTCCAAGGTTAGCATCGGTTACGTCTCCAAGGTTAGCATCGGTTACGTCTCCAAGGTTACGTCTCCAAGGTTAGCATTGTTTACGTCTCCAAGGTTAGCATCGGTTACATCTCCAAGGTTAGCACTGGTTACGTCTCCAAGGTTAGCATTGGTTACGTCTCCAAGGTTACGTCTCCAAGGTTGCAATCAGGGGCAATAAAAGACAAGTTCCATCTGCATCGTCATAGCGACGTGTTGATAGCGTCGTTGTTTTCTTATTATAGCTCGATATGTCTCAGTCAGCTGGAACATGAGCTCTATGTAGCCTGTCCCATAGTGATCATGTGATGTTGTCCCATAGTGATCATGTGATGTTGTCCCATAGTGGTCATGTGATGTTGTCCCATAGTGGTCATGTGATGTTGACCCGTACTGATCATGTGATGTTGTCCCATAGTGATCATGTGATGTTGTCCCATAGTGGTCATGTGATGTTGTCCCATAGTGGTCATGTGATGTTGTCCCATATTGATCATGTGATCATGTGATATTGTCCCGTACTGATCATGTGATGTTGACCCGTACTGATCATGTGATGTTGTCCCGTACTGATCATGTGATGTTGTCCCGTACTGATCATGTGATGGTGTCCCATACTGATCATGTGATGTTGACCCGTACTGATCATGTGATGTTGTCCCATAGTGGTCATGTGATGTTGTCCCATAGTGGTCATGTGATGTTGTCCCATAGTGGTCATGTGATCATGTGATGTTGACCCGTACTGATCATGTGATGTTGACCCGTACTGATCATGTGATGTTGTCCCATACTGATCATGTGATGTTGTCTGATCCACATATTTCACCATGTTTTAATCTTTTTATAGCTCAAACAACTAATCAATGAATCGAGAAAATAACCAACCGATTAATCTTTCGTTGCAGTTTTAATTTTTGGTTCTGTTCTCGAAAAATGTTTTTCACAGCTTGTTTTTCTTTTTACTTTACCGTAATAACCCTGCAACAGCTTGTTTTTACTTTACCGTAATAACCCTGCAACAGCTTGTTTTTACTTTACCGTAATAACCCTGCAACAGCTTGTTCTAACTTTACCGTAATAACCCTGCAACAGCTTGTTCTAACTTTACCGTAATAACCCTGCAACAGCTTGTTTTTACTTTACCGTAATAACTCTGCAACAGCTTGTTTTTACTTTACCGTAATAACCCTGCAACAGCTTGTTTTTACTTTACCGTAATAACCCTGCAACAGCTTGTTCTAACTTTACCGTAATAACCCTGCAACAGCTTGTTTTTACTTTACCGTAATAACTCTGCAACAGCTTGTTTTTACTTTACCGTAATAACTCTGCAACAGCTTGTTCTAACTTTACCGTAATAACCCTGCAACAGCTTGTTTTTACTTTACCGTAATAACCCTGCAACAGCTTGTTCTAACTTTACCGTAATAACCCTGCAACAGCTTGTTTTTACTTTACCGTAATAACTCTGCAACAGCTTGTTTTTACTTTACGGTAATAACCCTGCAACAGCTTGTTCTAACTTTACCGTAATAACCCTGCAACAGCTTGTTTTTACTTTACCGTAATAACTCTGCAACACTTGTCTTCCTCCCTCCAGTCTCCACCCTGCTGCTGCTCCATCCTCCAATCCCCACGACAACCATCCACTTCCTGTGTCTGTTCCTCCACCCTCCACTAGTCTCTCTGCCCCCCCTCCTCCCTGTCCCTGCAGCCACCCTCCCCTTGCCCTGTTGAGTAGGGACTCTCCCTCTCTACCCGCCCCTCGGTGTGGACACTCCCCCTCCGTCCCTGCCTCTCAGTGTGTTGACTCCCCCTCCGTCCCCTCCCCTCGGTGTGGAGACTCCCCCTCCGTCCCCTCCCTTCGGTGTGGACACTCCCCCTGTGTCCCCGCCCCTCAGTGTGGAGACTCCCCCTCCGTCCCCTCCTCTCGGTGTGGACACTCCCCCTCCGTCCCCTCCCCTCAGTGTGGAGACTCCCCTCCGTCCCTCCTCTCGGTGTGGACACTCCTCCGTCCCCTCCTCGGTGTGGAGACTCCCTCTGTCCCCGTCCCTCTATCCCCGCCCCTCAGTGTGGAGACTCCCCTCCGTCCCTCCCTCGGTGTGGACACTCCCTCCGTCCCGGCCCTTGGTGTGGAGACTCCCCTCTGTCCCCTCCCTTCGATGTGGAGAAGCCTCCTCCGTCCCTGCCACTCAGTGTGGAGACCCCCTCCTCACCCGTCCCGTCCCACGGCAGCAGCCCCCGGCGTGTCCTCATCCTGTGTGCATCATCAAGGGGGCGGAGTCATCCCGTCGGACACCTACCAGCTGCTGCTCCATCAGGATCAACAGCTCCGCCTCCTGCAGGAGCAGGTAACAACAACACACACACAGAGACAGATACACACACACACACAGAGATACACACAGAGACACACACACACATACAGACACACACAATATAAAAAACAAAGGACTTAGATGTAGCTTTATCATGGATAGCAACCAACAAAACTTGTTGCAATAATCCTTGATTATGCAGCACGTTTTCTTAAATGCGCTGGAATATTTGGGATATTTATGCAATTTAATGCAATGAAATTGCGGGAACTTGCATAAACTTTGATGTCTTGTCACGTCATAACGTTCCCATGGAAACCGGGAAAATGGCTGCTCTCGTGAACGCAACATTTTTCAACTTTCTGCTGCGATATTTGTGACTTTTATTATGAAATCATGCGAGCCCCAAGTTATTTTGCGCAGAAATCGGCAATTTATGGCGCAAATTTGAAAAAATGCGGCTCCCCCGCATGAATATGCAGACTTTGTGTTGAAGAATGCGATCACGTAATGAGGTTTTATCTGGAGGGAGGAGAATATAAAACCTCTGTCTGTCTCTATCTATCTATCTATCTATCTATCTATCTATCTATCTCTCAATTTCTGACACTGTGAGGTTGTCATGGTAACATGGTGGTCATGGTTACATGGTGTTCATGATGTGTTCAGGTCCAGATGTTGCTGGAGGCTCAGAGGAAACTTCAGGCGTCGTCTGGCCGGCAGGTCAATGCTCAGACGCCCAAAAGCACCGCCAGCGTTGCCGTGGGAACAGGTGAGACCCACGGGGTGTTGGGGTCATGTGACTGATGCATGGACCAGACTCAGCAGGTTCCCACTTTGCTGTGTGTTTTCAACTGTCCCCTCTGCAGACCCATCTTGCAGGGCAGGATTATTTGGGGGGGCAGTCACGTGATCGGGACATGCCGGGAGTGTTTTGGTGGGCTTGGGATGGGACTGTCCCCCCCGATGGCAAGCCTTGAATGTAAGATGGAGGATCCTGGCTACTAGAAACCAATCTGGCTCCGTTGAAAACCTCAAAATTGGATCAAAATCCATCGTTAACTTTTTTCCTCCATTTTAATTTGAGCACAAAATGGAAAACGAGTCATTATCGCTTTTATTTTATTACGTTACGTTTTATTAAGTTTTTAAAAATTTTGGTTTTATTTTGAAAATCAAATGAACTTGTATGAATGTCTTTTTTTAACATTTCTCTCTGTTTCCAGGTGCCAGTTTGTTCTGGGGGAGTCCGGTCCAGTTCCCCCCCCCACACCAGCCAGAACAGGCTCCTCCCCCCCCCTCACACGCCGATCCGTCAGTCAACGGGCCTGGGGGCGGAGCCGAGAACAGTGACATCACAGCTCAAGAGGCTGCCTGCTCCCCCTCTGCTCAGCACAGGTGAGTCAGCTGTTAGGAGAAACAAGCTGTAATGTTACCCTACAGGACAGATGTTCATCATCAGGGAGAAACAAGCTGTAATGTTACCCTACAGGACAGATGTTCATCATCAGGTAGAAACAAGCTGTAATGTTACCCTACAGGACAGATGTTCATCATCAGGAGAAACAAGCTGTAATGTTACCCTACAGGACAGATGTTCATCATCAGGTAGAAACAAGCTGTAATGTTACCCTACAGGACAGATGTTCATCATCAGGTAGAAACAAGCTGTAATGTTACCCTACAGGACAGATGTTCATCATCAGGTAGAAACAAGCTGTAATGTTACCCTACAGGACAGATGTTCATCATCAGGTAGAAACAAGCTGTAATGTTACCCTACAGGACAGATGTTCAGCATCAGGGAGAAACAAGCTGTAATGTTACCCTACAGGACAGATGTTCAGCGTCAGGGAGAAACAAGCTGTAATGTTACCCTACAGGACAGATGTTCAGTATCAGGTAGAAACAAGCTGTAATGTTACCCTACAGGACAGATGTTCATCATCAGGGAGAAACAAGCTGTAATGTTACCCTACAGGACAGATGTTCATCATCAGGGAGAAACAAGCTGTAATGTTACCCTACAGGACAGATGTTCATCATCAGGTAGAAACAAGCTGTAATGTTACCCTACAGGACAGATGTTCATCATCAGGTAGAAACAAGCTGTAATGTTACCCTACAGGACAGATGTTCAGCATCAGGTAGAAACAAGCTGTAATGTTACCCTACAGGACAGATGTTCAGCGTCAGGTAGAAACAAGCTGTAATGTTACCCTACAGGACAGATGTTCAGCATCAGGTAGAAACAAGCTGTAATGTTACCCTACAGGACAGGTGTTCATCATCAGGGAGAAACAAGCTGTAATGTTACCCTACAGGACAGATGTTCATCATCAGGTAGAAACAAGCTGTAATGTTACCCTACAGGACAGATGTTCATCATCAGGTAGAAACAAGCTGTAATGTTACCCTACAGGACAGATGTTCATCATCAGGGAGAAACAAGCTGTAATGTTACCCTACAGGACAGATGTTCATCATCAGGTAGAAACAAGCTGTAATGTTACCCTACAGGACAGATGTTCATCATCAGGTAGAAACAAGCTGTAATGTTACCCTACAGGACAGATGTTCAGCATCAGGTAGAAACAAGCTGTAATGTTACCCTACCGGACAGATGTTCAGCATCAGGTAGAAACAAGCTGTAATGTTACCCTACAGGACAGATGTTCAGCATCAGGGAGAAACAAGCTGTAGTGTTACCCTACAGGACAGATGTTCATCATCAGGGAGAAACAAGCTGTAATGTTACCCTACAGGACAGATGTTCATCATCAGGTAGAAACAAGCTGTAATGTTACCCTACAGGACAGATGTTCATCATCAGGGAGAAACAAGCTGTAATGTTACCCTACAGGACAGATGTTCATCATCAGGTAGAAACAAGCTGTAATGTTACCCTACAGGACAGATGTTCAGCATCAGAGAGAAACAAGCTGTAATGTTACCCTACAGGACAGATGTTCATCATCAGGGAGAAACAAGCTGTGATGTTACCCTACAGGACAGATGTTCATCATCAGGGAGAAACAAGCTGTAATGTTACCCTACAGGACAGATGTTCAGCATCAGGGAGAAACAAGCTGTAATGTTACCCTACAGGACAGATGTTCATCATCAGGGAGAAACAAGCTGTAATGTTACCCTACAGGACAGATGTTCAGCATCAGGGAGAAACAAGCTGTAATGTTACCCTACAGGACAGATGTTCATCATCAGGGAGAAACAAGCTGTAATGTTACCCTACAGGACAGATGTTCATCATCAGGTAGAAACAAGCTGTAATGTTACCCTACAGGACAGATGTTCAGCATCAGGGAGAAACAAGCTGTAATGTTACCCTACAGGACAGATGTTCATCATCAGGGAGAAACAAGCTGTGATGTTACCCTACAGGACAGATGTTCATCATCAGGGAGAAACAAGCTGTAATGTTACCCTACAGGACAGATGTTCAGCATCAGGGAGAAACAAGCTGTAATGTTACCCTACAGGACAGATGTTCATCATCAGGGAGAAACAAGCTGTAATGACTGGTTGTGTTTCAGCGGGCGTCAGAGTCCCGTCCTGGGGGAGAGTGTGAGCATGTACGGACCTGCAGACGACCAGCAGAGCTTCTTTAACAACCTGATGGTAACGACAACAACACAGAAAATAATATCACAAGAAAGATGAAAGACAAATGGACAGATGTCCACCTTTAACACATGGACACACAACTAGGCACACGAGAACGCACACACACACACACACAGACACACATGCACACACTCACATAGACGCGCGCACACACACAGACAGACACACATGCACACACTCACATAGACACGCACGCACACAGACACACATGCACACACTCACATAGACACACACACAGAGACACAGACATGCACACACAGACATACACACACACACACACAGACATGCACACACACACACACACACACAGAGACACACAGACATGCACACACACATAATATTATATATATATATATATATATATATATAATACATAAGGAAGTATAATTGTGTAAAGTCTTAAACCGTATTTGTGAGTTGATTTTAAAGTGAAACATGACATTGTTGCCCTGAGTAACTGATGATGCGTCCTCAGACTCAGGTGACCAGTCGTCTTCAGGAGTCGGACAGGAAACAGGAAGTGGAGGAGGAGGAGGAGTCCAGCAGGCGGAGCCTGTCCCAGTCGTCCTGCAGGGGGCGGAGCTGTGGAGTAGACCCGGTGCTTAGCGCCACCGTGAGGCAGCTGCAGCAGCTGGGAGTCCACGTAGAAGAAGAAGGCCTCAGCCAATCAGAACGGAGAAACCAGCAGACTGTAGAGAGCAGCAGGTATGCACCTCACCTGTATACCACTCAGGTACAGGTAGCACCTCACCTGTATACCACTCAGGTACAGGTAGCACCTCACCTGGGTACCACTCAGGTACAGGTAGCACCTCACCTGTATACCACTCAGGTACAGGTAGCACCTCACCTGTATACCACTCAGGTACAGGTAGCACCTCACCTGTATACCACTCAGGTACAGGTAGCACCTCACCTGTATACCACTCAGGTACAGGTAGCACCTCACCTGTATACCACTCAGGTACAGGTAGCACCTCACCTGTGTACCACTCAGGTACAGGTAGCACCTCACCTGTATACCACTCAGGTACAGGTAGCACCTCACCTGTATGCCACTCAGGTACAGGTAGCACCTCACCTGTATACCACTCAGATACAGGTAGCACCTCACCTGTATACCACTCAGGTACAGGTAGCACCTCACCTGTATACCACTCAGGTACAGGTAGCACCTCACCTGGGTCTCATTACCTTTTGCTCTGTCACCATGTAGTTACTGTGTGTGTGTGTGTGTGTTGGCAGCATTCTGGCGAGCATCAACCCGGCGGCCGTTCTGTCCAGGCTGAGTGTCTCTGAGGCGTCGTCGAGCACCCTGTTGCCAGGCGCCAGCGCCCTGTTGCCGGGCGCCAGCGTGGATCTGAGTCTGGAGGCCAACGCCATCGCCCTGCGCTACCTCAGCGACTCTCAGCTCAGCCGGCTGTCTCTGGGAGGCCACGCCCCCCCGGCAGGCCCCGCCTCCAACACCACCCACTCCCTGCTGTCGCCTAGCAACATGTCCCTGGCCACCAGGAAGTACATGCGGCGGTACGGCCTGATCGAGGAAGAGGACAGCGAAGAGGAAGAAGATGTCCGCCCGCCACTCCTCCCGCAGAGTCAGCTGACCCGGGACCTGCGGCCCAAAATGCAACTGTTCGCCGGCGGGAACAAAGCCAACAGCGCCAACAAGGAGAACTGTTCCACACGGCGGCCATCTTTAGTGGGGGTGGGCAGCCGCCAGACGGAGGCATCAGTGGGGAACATCCTGGACCTGAGCCGCCTGAGACAGCTGCCCAAACTCTTCTGACTCTCAGGTAACACACAGGGAACAGGAACAGGAAGACCGGTGACAGGAAGTAGTTTTAATGGAGTCTACTCAGCTGACGCTCAGGTAACAGGAAGTAGTTTTAATGGAGTCTACTCACCTGACTCTCAGGTAACAGGAAGTAGTTTTAATGGCAACCAGCAACCATCCGCCGTGTGAAAGCTGCCGTGGCGATAGAAACGTCTTTACATTTTAATGCTGTGTTGGCGGTTTAACTGGAAACGGGAGCCAAACCTTCAGGGAAGCAACTGCTTTTATTTCTTCTTCAAGCGGCTGGCAGATTTTAAAATGTTCATATTTTAACGTGAGTCTGAAACAGTCGCCGGTCTGACTCAAAGCGACCAAACGCCAGCTGTTGGAAAGGTGCTCAGGACTTTATAGACGTTAGATTTTAAATGGAGTCTGGAATGGAAACACTCCTGTAATCAGACTCAAAGAGGTCTGAGAAAAACCAAAATACTGGTTGTCTGTTAGGTGCTGGGGACTTTAAAACTGTCATATTTTAAATGGAGTCTGGTGTGTCCAATGTGCGTTCAGGAAAGAAAACCAGAGCCAAATGTTTAGGAAACCTGCTGCAGTTTAGATGCTTTTTATCTGAAAGGGGATTTTACTGGGACAACAACACACTGGCTGTCTGTTAAGCGCTGGGGACTCTAAAACTGTCATGTTTTAAATGGAGTCTGGTGTGGAAACACTGCCGGTCTGACTCAAAGTCTAGTGTGGAAGACAAGAGCCAAACATTCAGGAAACCTGCTGCAGTTCAGACACATTTAATCTGAAAGGGGACTCTAAAAACTGTCACATTTTAAATGGAGTCTGGTGTGGAAACACTGCCGGTCTGACTCAAAGGGACTGGGACAGACACCAACACACTGGCTGTCTGACTCAAAGGGACTGGGACAGACACCAACACACTGGCTGTCTGACTCAAAGGGACTGGGACAGACACCAACACACTGGCTGTCTGACTCAAAGGGACTGGGACAGACACCAACACACTGGCTGTCTGACTCAAAGGGACTGGGACAGACACCAACACACTGGCTGTCTGACTCAAAGGGACTGGGACAGACACCAACACACTGGCTGTCTGACTCAAAGGGACTGGGACAGACACCAACACACTGGCTGTCTGACTCAAAGGGACTGGGACAGACACCAACACACTGCCGGTCTGACTCAAAGGGACTGGGACAGACACCAACACACTGGCTGTCTGTTAAGCGCTGGGGACTCTAAAAACTGTCATGTTTTAAATGGAGTCTGGTGTGGAAACGGATGTTCTTCCATCTTTAGTCTGACTCGCTACAGACCGGCTGGGGTTTAATGGTTTTCACACATTTTATCAGACATTTGTGTGTTTTCATGAAACGTGTGTTTGATCTTTTATTTTTGTTGTCACTTCCTGTTTTAATGTGAAATGTCTTTTGCACATATTTCTTTTTCAATATTTATGATTTCACAAATAAAACTTTTCATAAAACCTTTAATACCTGATTACATGTTTGTTTAAATATGAAACGGACAAATATTACAGCTTTTTTTCTTAAAATATTAAGACTTTTTCTCAAAATATTACGATTTTTTTTCTCAATATTACAACTATTACGACTTGTTTGTTGTGATGCCAAGCTTTAGCATGTTAGCTCAGTTAGCTTAGTGTGTTTCCAGCGACTTCTTCCTCCGCGGGACACTGACCTGGGTCAAAGGTCGCTGGGACGTCCCAGCGCTCCGCGGGACACTGACCTGGGTCAAAGGTCGGGGGGACGTCCCAGCGCTCCGCGGGACACTGACCTGGTCTGAAAACACCCAACGCTTCGTCTCATCAGGTAAGATTTAACTTCTTCTCTGATTCCGAGCTGCTGCTTGGAACAAAGACATAGAAACAAGAGGACCCTTCAAAATAAAATAAGATTTTATATAATAATAAATGTGATCAACTCTGCTTAATAATGTTCAGAAAGTGGTTTTAAGCTCTGTGTTCTTGTTTTGATGTCTCCATTTTACATCTGAATTAGTTTGAGAGTTCTGAGGGAAGAAGTCTTTAGATTATTAATATATATTAATATATAATTAATCTTCATGTTTTCATCTTCAACTTTTAATTAATTAAAAACAGTAAATGTCAGATTTAGTTGGAGAGAAAATGACAACGTTGAAGACTGGGGGGGTAATGAGTGACTGACTGGACTTTGGACACGTGTGTTTGTCTGTGTGTGTGTGTGTTTGTGTGTGTGTGTGTGTGTGTGTGTTTGTCTGTGTGTGTGTGTTGGGGGGTGTTGTTTGGGTGGGGGTGTTGTGTGTGTGTGTGTGTGTTTGTATGTGTGTGTGTGTGTGGGGGGTGTTGTTTGTGTGGGGGTTTCTGTGTGTGTGTGTGTGTTTGTCTGTGTGTGGGGGTGTGTGTGTGTGTGTGTGTGTGTGTGTGTGTGTGTGTGTGTGTGTGTGTGTGTGTGTGTGTGTGTGTGTGTGTGTGTGTGTGTGTGTGTGTGTGTGTGTGTGTGTGTGTGTGTGTGTGTGTGTGTGTGTGTGTGTGTGTGTGTGTATGTATCTTGCAGCTTTAACCCGAGACTAGATGTTCTGGTTGTTTCTGTCAGATCTTAGAAATCAAAGCCTGGAATAAAGAAGCAGAATGAGGGCTCCTGATTGGCTGTTGGTTCTGTTGAGGGCTCCTGATTGGCTGTTGGTTCTGTTGATCCTGCCGCTCGCCTCTCTCGCCGTCCCTCCGGACATCTGCAGCGCCAAACCCAAAGCCCTCGCCCTTGAGCCGCGCTGCGTCTACCGCCGCCCAGAGCCAGAGGGCTCCACGCCGGTCCCCAAGGGCCCCCCCAGCGCCACCAACCCCCGTGTGTGGGAGCTGTCCAAAGCCAACGGGCGCTTTGCCCTGGCACTCTACAAGCAGCTGGCGCTCAGCAGGACGCCCGACGCCAACATCTTCATGTCGCCCATCAGCATCTCCACCGCCTTCGCCATGACCAAACTGGGGGCCTGCAACCGCACGCTGCAGCAGATCATGCAGGTCAGAGACAGGAAGTTACATCACAGCTTGTTTCTGTGAAAAATCACTACTTTTATGCTGCTCTATACACGCTAAAAGTAGTGATTATTTACATGGAGTCTGGTGGAGATATGCTGCTCTATACACGCTAAAAGTAGTGATTATTAACATGGAGTCTGGTGGAGATATGCTGCTCTATACACACTAAAAGTAGTGATTATTTACATGGAGTCTGGTGGAGATATGCTGCTCTATACACGCTAAAAGTAGTGATTATTTACATGGAGTCTGGTGGAGATATGCTGCTCTATACACACTAAAAGTAGTGATTATTTACATGGAGTCTGGTGATGGTGATTTCGGGGCTCCCAGCTGGTTTCTCCCTGATGTGAGCCCTGCTCTGTGCCTGCAGGTGTTTGAGTTTGACTCCATCACAGACAAGACGTCGGACCAGGTCCACTTCTTCTTCGCTAAGCTGACCTGTCGTCTCTTCAGGAAGACGGACGCGTCCACGTCCCTGGTCTCCGCCAACCGGCTTTTCGGGGACTCGTCCCTCGTCTTCAACGAGACGTATCAGAACATCAGCGAGACGGTGTACGGAGCCAGGCTGCTGCCGCTCAACTTCAGGGTGACTTCCACTTCCTCTTCCTCCTCCGCTTCCTCTTCTGCTTCCCCTTCCTCTTCCACTTCCTCCCAGGGAGACACATCACTTGTCTCCTGTTCGTCTCCTTTTCATCACTTTTTCGTTGCTTTTCGCCGCCTTTTTTCCACCTTTTTGTAGCCTCTTTGTCACCTTATCATTGCCTATTCGTCCCCTTGTTGTCATGGTAACTGCAGACATAGGACTATGGTTACCTGGTCCTCAGGTCTCTGCAGGGTAAATCCAGACAGCTAGCTAGACTATCTGTCCAATCTGAGTCTCTGTTGACGACTAAAACTACTTCTGAACGTACACATGTTCCACCAAAACAACTTCCTTCCTGAGACTATTTAGCATCGGCACCGCGGCTCCGTCTGGAGCTTAGCCCCGCCCACGATGATTGTGATTGGTTTAAAGAGATGCCCATAAACCAGGTCTGGCTATGAAAGACTGTCTATAATCCTGGTCTCTGTGGTTTTCCAGGAGGACCCGGACGCCGCCCGCGTCACCATCAACAACTGGATCTCCAACAAGACGGAGAACCTGATCCAGGACACGCTGCCGCCCGGATCCCTGGACTCCAACACCATGCTGGTCCTCGTCAACACCATCTACTTCAAGGTATTAATATCTAGCTGCCTCTATACACCCTAAAAGTAGTGATTATTTACATGGAGTCTGGTGGAGATATGCTGCTCTATACACCCTAAAAGTAGTGATTATTTACATGGAGTCTGGTGGAGATATGCTGCTCTATACACACTAAAAGTAGTGATTATTTACATGGAGTCTGGTGGAGATATGCTGCTCTATACATGCTAAAAATAGTGATTATTTACATGGAGTCCGGTGGAGATATGCTGCTCTATACACCCTAAAAGTAGTGATTATTTACATGGAGTCTGGTGGAGATATGCTGCTCTATACACGCTAAAAGTAGTGATTATTTACATGGAGTCTGGTGGAGATATGCTGCTCTATACACCCTAAAAGTAGTGATTATTTACATGGAGTCTGGTGGAGATATGCTGCTCTATACACACTAAAAGTAGTGATTATTTACATGGAGTCTGGTGGAGATATGCTGCTCTATACACCCTAAAAGTAGTGATTATTTACATGGAGACATCTCTCTCTCTCTCTCTCTCTCTCTCTCTCTCTCTCTCTCTCTCTCTCTCTCTCTCTCTCTCTCTCTCTCTCTCTCAGGGCCAGTGGAGGAACCAGTTTGACCCGGCCAGTGTGTACGTGTCAGACTTCCAGGTGAGCGCCAAGCGGAGCTGCCCGGTTCCCATGATGCACCAGGAGCGGCGGTTCAGGTACCTCCATCTCCCCGACGACCACGTGCAGCTACTGGAGCTGCCGTACCGCGGAGACGACATCACCATGGTGATCATCCTGCCCGCCGCAGACACCACGCTCACCCAGGTAACGGTGTGTGTGTGTGTGTGTGTTGTGTATTAACGTATGTGTGTGTGTGTATTAACGTGTGTGTGTGTGTATTAACGTGTGTGTGTGTGTATCGTGTATTAACGTGTGTGTGTATTGTGTATTAACGTGTGTGTGTGTATCGTGTATTAACGTGTGTGTGTGTATCGTGTATTAACGTGTGTGTGTATTGTGTATTAACGTGTGTGTGTGTGTGTGTGTGTGTGTGTGTGTGTGTGTGTGTGTGTGTGTGTGTGTATCAGGTGGAGGGGGGGCTGGACCTGGACTCTCTGACCCGCTGGATGGACCAGATGAAGGAGACGAGTGTCTCCGTCCACGTCCCCAGGTTCCGTCTGGAGGACGCCTTCAGCCTGAAGGACCCGCTGCAGGACATGGGCCTCAGGGACCTGTTCAGCCCCCAGGACGCCAGCCTGCCAGGTGAGGGGGGGACACTTGACTCACCTGGTTTAGATTTTGTGAAGTTGAGTGATTAATAAAGTGTGTGTGTGTGTGTGTGTGTGTTTCAGGGATGTTGGAGGACGGCAGTGACTTTCTTCACATCTCTGATGCTTTCCATAAAGCGTTCCTGGAGGTTAGTCCCACACCGCTCATCCAGATCAGACGTAGACCGGGTCCTGGAGGGTCTGACAGTGTTTTGTGTTGCCAGGTGAACGAGGAGGGCAGCGAGGCGGCGGGGGCCACCGGCGTGGTGGCGGTGGGTCGCTCCATCAACCTGGACCGTGAGATCTTCCTCGCCGAGCGCCCGTTCCTGATCCTGATCAGAGAGTCCAGCATCAACGCACTGCTGTTCACCGCCCGGGTGGCCGACCCCTGCAGCCAATAAGAACCGGCCACCCTCCCCTGCAGCCAATAAGAACCGGCCACCCTCCCCTGCAGCCAATAAGAACCGGCCCCTACAGGATAGATGTTCAGCAACAGTTAGAATAATAAAGGGGTAACATTACAGCTTGTTTCTAAGTGTGTGACATTATGGGATGGATCCCTACAGAGATAGACCTTTTAGTTAAAGAGGAAGATCCTTTTAGTTTAACATGAAACAGAAATCACCATCACCAAACCCACCAGACTCCATGTAAATAATCACTACTTTTAGCATTGTAAAACACACTTCATTCAAAGTGGACAGAAACTAAATAAAACTACCAAAAGCCGTCTTGGTTCATCTTTCCACTGTTCAACAGTCACCACTCTGGTTTGGTTGGAATAAACTCTTAATTCACCCATTTACATGTGGAGATATGCTGCTCTATACACGCTAAAAGTAGTGATTATTTACATGGAGTCTGGTGGAGATATGCTGCTCTATACACACTAAAAGTAGTGATTATTTACATGGAGTCTGGTGGAGATATGCTGCTCTATACACGCTAAAAGTAGTGATTATTTACATGGAATCTGGTGGAGATATGCTGCTCTATACACACTAAAAGTAGTGATTATTTACATGGAGTCTGGTGGAGATATGCTGCTCTATACACACTAAAAGTAGTGATTATTTACATGGAGTCTGGTGGAGATATGCTGCTCTATACACGCTAAAAGTAGTGATTATTTACATGGAGTCTGGTGGAGATATGCTGCTCTATACACGCTAAAAGTAGTGATTATTTACATGGAGTCTGGTGGAGATATGCTGCTCTATACACACTAAAAGTAGTGATTATTTACATGGAGTCTGGTGGAGATATGCTGCTCTATACACGCTAAAAGTAGTGATTATTAACATGGAGTCTGGTGGGTTTGGTGATTTCAAGGATCTTACTCTTTAATAAAAAGTTCTAGACGTTACTAGGTTGGGAAAATGACCTTTTAATGAGTGTCCATACATGTAACGTCTATACCATGAAACATAGTAAGCCCGATACTTTTAGCTTAAAACGGGGGATTGTTCCGAGTCCATGTCACCCCGTCCTGGGAATTGTGGGTAATGAGTGTAAATAAGAGGCGAGTCGTGGCGGTGGACACTTTAAAGTGCTTTATTTCCTCAGGAGATGCGACCTGTGAGTGATTAGTGGTCATGGTGAACCCCCCCCGCCCCCCCACCAACAGACATGCAACATAAACATCTTTACATAAAACAACGTGTAGAATATGGCTGTTTGGAATGACCTTCGGCGCCATAGCAACGCTGAAGTCACATGACCCGCGTCCGCATGAAACCTTCAAAATAAAACGTACATTATTAAAAAGTTGATCTATAATGTAGTTTTTTTTTTTGTCACTTTCTTGATTCGTATCTCAGGAGATCAGCTGATTATGGGCTAATGAGTTTTAATGGTGTCGTCACGGTTACTGAATATTCACGTGGTCACATGTCATTCACAGTCAGAAAACTGGAAAACATGGTGCAACGTGAGGCAGACGGTGAGGATGAAGATGAGGATAGTGAGGGTGAGGGTGAAGATGGTGAGGATGAAGAGGATGGTGAGGGTGAAGATGGTGAGGATGAGGATAGTGAGGATGAGGATAATGAAGATGACAGTGAGGATGAAGAAGATGGTGAGGGTGAGGATAGTGATGAAGATGATTTAAGGGGAGGAGCAGCCAATGGGAGTGAAGGTGGTCTCCTAGGCAACCCGTTCATTAACCTGCTGAATGTATTGATGATGAACGGCGTCTCCGATTTATTAAAAAGTTTAAAAAAAATTGTTTCTATTAAAACGTCCACACACTCATCCACAAAATACTCTGGATACACATATATATCCAGAAAATACTGTGTATATATACTGTATATATTTTATATATATTAAATATCAGCGAGTTATTTTATCCCTCGTGTCGTCTCCCGGGTTAAAAAACAGACAAAATGGACGTTTTTGTCCCTTTTTCAGACGTCTCTTAGTCTCCACCACCACCGTCTTACTGGTTTATACTTTATAGAACTCATGGTCAACAACCCTCATTCATATAGAATTATAATATTAGATATTAATCTGATTTATAGTTAAGATCAGAGGAATGAAAGAGCGTTGGAAGAATCCATTTTATGGGAATTTGGTTAAAAAGAAACTCAGATTTCAGATATAGATATTATTAAAAAGGACAACAGGAGGGATATCTATATATATATATATATATATATAGATATATATATATATATATATAGATTTATAT
>JABXJD010000356.1:427500-440000 GCA_013375575.1 Percina caprodes | reverse complement strand
CTATAAAACAATATCTGAGCAGTGTGTCAGAGCGCTGTGCTCTGTGGGGGGGTGGGGGGGGTGGCTGTGTCCCCCTGGGGTGGGGGGCTGTGTCCCCCCGGGGTGGGGGTGGCTGTGTCCCCCTGGGGTGGGGGGCTGTGTCCCCCCGGAGTGGGGGGGCTGTATTGCGTAGTGATGAGAGGTAACTGAGCGGTGTAGCTTATCTGAGGCGTTCCTGCTTAGAGTCTGTTCACGTGTAACATTGTGTAACAACACATTGTGTAACAACACATTGTGTAACAACACATTGTGTAACAACACATTGTGTGTAACACATTGTGTAACAACACATTGTGTAACAACACATTGTGTATCAACACACTGTGTAACAACACATTGTGTGTAACACATTGTGTAACAACACATTGTGTAACAACACATTGTGTAACACATTGTGTGTAACACACTGTGTAACAACACATTGTGTATCAACACACTGTGTAACAACACATTGTGTGTAACACATTGTGTATCAACACACTGTGTAACACATTATGTAACACCACATTGTGTAACACCACATTGTGTAACACCACATTGTGTAACAACACATTGTGTAACAACACATTGTGTAACAACACACTGTGTAACAACACACTGTGTAACAACACATTGTGTAATAACATATTGTGTGTCCTAATCTCAACATGATTATGTAATAAAACGCAGAGCGCAGTTTGTAATACAGCGGCATGCAGGGTTGTTTTACAACAATGTAATAACATGGAGCAATAATAATAATAATAATAATTATAATAATATAATAATAATAATATAATAATAATAATATAATAATAATAATAATAATAATATAATAATAATATAATAATAATATAATAATAATATAATAATAATATTAATATAATAATAATAATAATAATATAATAATTATAATATAATAATATTATTAATATTATTAATAATAATAATAATTTTCTCTAGTGGCTCTGAAAGGCATCTAAAGAATAAAAACATTGTTTATGTAACTTAAAAAAACAGCAAAAACAAAATAAAACTTCAGAAACTTTAAAACGCGTTCTGGAGCCGAGCTCAGGACGCCATCTTGGACCGTTTGGGGAACGCTGATCCATGTTTTAGAGACAGACATATACCGGACATAGTCCTCCCGTCTCCCTGTCTGTCTCCCTCCCCGTCTCCCTCCCCGTCTGTCTCCCTAGACGAGCTGCCCATATACCCCCTCGGCTGATCAGATTTTATTAGGAAGGAAAGAAGAAGAACTTGATCACATTATTATTATTATTATTATTATTATTATTATTATTATTATTATTATTATTATTATTATTAGAACCGAGCCGCTCTGGATTGTCTCGAAGCTTTTAAAGTTTGAAACTGGCACTGAGGAGTTTGGCAACGTGTCCTAAAACCTGTCCAGGGCTGGGTCTCCATGTGGCCCCCCAGGACAAACCTGTCCAGGGCTGGGTCTCCATGTGGCCCCCCAGGACAAACCTGTCCAGGGCTGGGTCTCCATGTGGCCCCCCAGGACAAACCTATCCAGGGCTGGGTCTCCATGTGGCCCCCCAGGACAAACCTGTCCAGGGCTGGGTCTCCATGTGGCCCCCCAGGACAAACCTATCCAGGGCTGGGTCTCCATGTGGCCCCCCTAACATCTGATAACCTGTAACATAATAACGGAGGTGTGTGTGTGTGGTTCTTCATTTCAGCTTAATCTGTTAGTGAAGGTAGATGTGGTTTAAAGCCCAGAAATATCAGTCGGGCCCTTGAGGTCAGCTGGGCCCCGAGGGGCCCCATCGGAGCCAGTCGGGCCCCGAGACGTCTGGCGGCCCCAAGGGGCCAGTCGGGCCCTTGAGGTCAGTCGGGCCCCGAGAGGCCTTGTTGGAGCCAGTTGGGCCCCTGGGGGCCAGTTGGGCCCCTTGAGTTCAGTCGGGCCCCGAGAAGCCCCGTTGGAGCCAGTTGGGCCCCTTGAGTTAGGTCAGGCCTCTCAGGGCCAGACAGGCCCCTTGAGGTCAGTCGGGCCCCTTGAGGCCAGTCGGGCCCCATGGTGGAGACAGACGCCTGGGGCCCCTCAGGGTCAGTCAGGCCCCGTGGTGGAGACAGATGCCTGGGGCCCCTCGCCGTAGGGGCCCCCGCCCCCGCTGCCTTCAGGCTCGTCCTGGCTGGGAGAGGCGTCGTCGCTGGGGCCCCCCCGGGACGTGACGGAGGCGGTGGTGGTCTCGGGGGACGCGCTGTGGGCTTCCTGCGGGGCGCAGCCCGGGTGGTTCTTACGGAAGTGCTGGTTCAGGATTGCCTGGGGGTCGGTTAAAGGGGGGGGGGGATAGAAAAAGCATCTTACTCTGGATCTTAATAATATAATATATAATATTCTGGGCTTTAAAGGCTGTGGGCCCAGATTAATATGCAAGTTAATTTTATACAATATATGTTGGGGGGGATTCAGTGGTCCCAGACTCTTTGCAGAGTTCGATTCCATACTTGGGGAACCCACCCGGAAGGGGAACCCACCTGTCTGGGGAACCCACCTGTCTGGAAGACCCGCCTGTCTGGAAGACCCGCCTGTCAGGGAGACCCTGGGGGACCCACCTGTCTGGGAGACCCACCTGGAAGGGGAAACCCTGGGGGACCCACCTGGAAGGGGAAATCCTAGGGGACCCACCTGTCTGGGGGACCCTTGGAGACCCACCTGGAAAAGGAAACCCTAGGGGACCCACCCTTCTGGGGGACCCACCTGGAAGGGGAAACCCTAGGGGACCCACCCTTCTGGGGGACCCACCTGGAAGGGGAAGCTCTTGCCACAGACGTGGCAGTGGAAGGGCTTGTTGCCGGTGTGCTTGCGGATGTGGTACTCCAGCTGGTCCTTGCGGGTGTACTTCTTGCCACAGATGCGGCAGACGAAGGGCGTGATGCCCATGTGGAGCCGCATGTGGCGGTCCAGGCTGCCCTTCTGGTTGAAGGACTTGCAGCAGTAGATGCAGGTGAGACGCGGGTTGTAGCGGAACCAGCGGTCGCCCACCTGCTCCCGCAGGTAGTCTTCATAGCCCCCCATGTCCAGAGCTGGGTGCTCCTCCCCCTGAAACACACACACACACACACACACACACACACACACACAAATCAGACTCCATGTAAATAATCACTACTTTTAGCTAATAATTGTCCCTTTATCATTATTACCTGTGAGTTTGGCTGACGGAGGTCGTCTGCCCGGCTCGGAGACTCGCTCTTGGCTCTCTGGCGCTCTGACAGGATGACAACGCTGCCGCTGGGACTGAACCTGACACACACACACACACACACACACACACACACACACACACACACACACACACACACACACACACACACACACACACACACACACACACAGTACTTAGTACTAAGTAAAAGTTAATCCGATGAAAATATTTAATCGCATTAATGTCCCATGTTGATCTAAATGTCCCTCGATGTCTTTTTGTCCCATTATTATTTCTTCTCATTTTAATGATCTTATCAACATGAGAAGTGGATCGGCTGCTTCGTCTATAGAGCAACCATACCCCCCCCCCCAAGCCTAAATGTGTGGATCCTAAAGTCCTCAAACAAGTCTTCATAAAGTGGATCCGTCCATCCAGAATCTTATCGGCGTCTGGCGCTCGCCGTCCAATCAGAACGTACCGTTACTTCTCTTTGGCCCAAACGGCGTGCGTGCCGTGCCTGTGAGCTAGATCCGGTGGGTTTTGTAGTTTTTCTAACGTTACTGGTTGTTGCAACAGCATGGGGGAAAACTACAAAGTCTGCAAAAGGAATGTTAATTTTGCCATGAAACATGGACGCCGTCCTCACCTGTCTGCTTCGCTGAAGCTGGAGGACGGCTGTGCGCTGCGGCTCGCCGCCGCTCCGCCCGGCGCCGTCAGCAGCGTGCTGCGTCCCGACGTGTCGATCATCATGGTACCCCCTCCTCCACCGGCCCCCCCTCCTCCTGGTGCTCCCCCGCTCCGATCCACTCCTCCATCCTCTCCGTCTTGATCCTGACGCCGCCGTCCTCGCCGCTGCCGCTGCGCTCCGGCTCGCTGCTCGTCTCCACGTACCACTGCCCGGCGCGGTTGATGCGCAGGATGGGCTCTCGGTCCGCACGGCTGCTGGAGGGGGCGCCGGGCCCCCCCAGGGGCGGGGGCCCCGGGCTGAGCGGCTCCTCGCCGGGGCTCACCGCCTCACACGCCTCTGATCCCCGGGCGCCAAGCAACCGCAGGCTGCCGGCTCGCACCACCGCCTCCAGGGTCCGGCTGCTCCGCGAGCTGGGGGCATTAGGGAGGGGGGGACATACAGCGCTGCTCATGAGTAAGAACCCGGCTTAATATATTATTTATTATATTCGTCAGCATGTAGCATGTGGTTAGCATGTTGTTATCATGTTGTCCGCATGTTGTTAGCATGTGGTTAGCATGCTGTCAGCATGTGGTTAGCATGTAGCATGTGGTTAGCATGTTGTTATGTTGTCCGCATGTTGTTAGCATGTGGTTAGCATGTAGCATGTGGTTAGCATGTTGTTAGCATGTGGTTATCATGTTAGCATGTTTTCATGTTCTTATGTTGTTAGCATGTGGTTAGCATGAGGTGAGGGCCCAGATGCTAGTAGAGTAGCGTACCTAGCTCCCCGCGGCGGTGGCCCTGATGCTAGTAAAGTAGCGTACCTAGCTCAAAAGGGGGCCTTGATGCTAGTAGAGTAGCGTACCTAGCTCCCCGCGGCGGTGGCCCTGATGCTAGTAAAGTACCGTACCTAGCTCAAAAGGGGGCCCTGATGCTAGCAGAGTAGCGTACCTAGCTCCCTGCAGCGGCGGCCCTGATGCTAGAAGAGTAGCGTACCTAGCTCCCCGCGGCGGCGGCGCCCGGTCCTCGTCCCGCGGCTCCGCCTCCAGGTCCGCCAGGCTGATCTTCAGGTGGATCCCCTCCAGGATCTGGGTGCAGCGGTCGATGATGTGCTGCATCTGCAGGAAGCTGGCGGCCGTCAGGTAGCTGATGATGTCGGCGAGCTGCAGGACCAGGCGGCCCGTGTAGCAGAAGCCCAGCAGCTGCTCGAAGACCGGCGGGCTGCGGATCACCGTCAGGGACACCGTGCTCATCTGGCCCAGGGACATGTGGTCCCGGAAGTACGGCGAGCTGGCCGCCAGCACCACCTTGTGGGCCCGGAAGCTGTGGCCCTGCACGTTGACCACGATGTCACACAGGCGGCCCTGCACCCGCAGCTGGTTCAGGTGGGTCAGGACCGAGTTGCTGAAGTCGGGGACGTCCAGCTGGACGCTGCCGGAGCGCTCCATGTTGCTCGGCAACAACGACTGCAGCAACAACACAGGGAAGCAAATACTAATATATACACTCAGAAATACTCATATATACTAATATATACACTCAGAAATACTTATATACACTCAGAAATACTCATATATACTAATATATACACTCAGAAATACTAATATATACACCCAGAAATACTAATATATACACTCAGAAATACTCATATATACTAATATATACACTCAGAAACACTCATATACACTCAGAAATACTCATATATACTAATATATACACTCAGAAATACTAATATATACACTCAGAAATACTAATATATACACTCAGAAATACTCATATATACTAATATATACACTCAGAAATACTTATATACACTCAGAAATACTCATATATACTAATATATACACTCAGAAATACTAATATATACACTCAGAAATACTAATATATACACTCAGAAATACTCATATATACTAATATATACACTCAGAAATACTAATATATACACACTCAGAAATACTCATATATACTAATATATACACTCAGAAATACTAATATATACACACTCAGAAATACTCATATATACTAATATATACACTCAGAAATACTAATATATACACTCAGAAATACTAATATATACACTCAGAAATACTCATATATACACTCAGAAATACTAATATATACACTCAGAAATACTAATATATACTCAGAAATACTAATATATACACTCAGAAATACTCATATATACTAATATATACACTCAGAAATACTAATATATACACTCAGAAATACTAATATATACTCAGAAATACTAATATATACACTCAGAAATACTCATATATACTAATATATACACTCAGAAATACTAATATATACACTAATATACACTCAGAAATACTAATATACACTCAGAAATACTCATATATACACTAATATATACACTCAGAAATACTCATATATACACTAATATATACACTCAGAAATACTAATATATACACTCAGAAATACTAATATATACACTCAGAAATACTAATATACACTCAGAAATACTAATATATACACTCAGAAATACTAATATACACACTCAGAAATACTAATATATACACACTCAGAAATACTAATATACACTCAGAAATACTAATATATACACTCAGAAATACTAATATACACTCAGAAATACTAATATACACACTCAGAAATACTAATATATACACACTCAGAAATACTAATATATACTCATATATACTCATAAATACTAATATATACTCATAAATACTAATATATACTCAGAAGTACTGTGTGTGTGTGTGTATATGTGTGTGTGTATATGTATGTATGTATGTATGTATGCATGTGTATATGTGTGTGTAAGTGTGTGTGTGTGTGTGTGTGTGTGTGTGTGTGTGTGTGTGTGTGTGTGTGTGTGTGTGTGTGTGTGTGTGTGTGTGTGTGTGTGTGTGTGTGTGTGTGTGTGTGTGTGTGTGTGTGTGTGTATCCACATGGAGGCTTCAGATTTAAATAGTCTGACAGATTCAGTCTAACAGAAGGACCCTGGTCTAGATCCGGGTCTCCGGGGCCCAGGTGTGACGCTCCAGGTGTGCCGCGTGCCACTCACCTGAAAGGGGACAGCGGGAGATCGGGTCTCGTTTCAGGGTGTGGTGCAGTCTAACTTCAGTCCTGCAGCTAACGTGAGCTGAGCATCGTTAGCACGGCGGGCGGGATACGGTAAGCACGGCTCAGCACGGCTCAGCACGGCTCAGTTCGGCCCAGCCCGGCCCGGCCCGGCAGGCTCCGGGACTCCAGTGACGCTTGCGACGGGTTCAAGGCCGGGAAACAGCGGCTGCGCCCGGGCGTCGGTGCGTCGGCAGCCGCTCCGCCGCCATTCCGCTGGAAGTCAGGCTCGGTTCCGGGTCGGTGTCGGCGGGCTGCTCCCGCGGCTTCTCATCTTCCTTTTTCACGGCAGAAGGGCCGAGGCTGCAGGAAGGAAGGAAGGAAGAAAACGCGCGGAGCACGCTGGGAAACGGAGTTCAGTTTTTCTTCTTCTTCTTGATTTAAATGGCGGGCTAAAGCCTATTCCGCCAGCTGCTGTATCGGAGCAGGCTACGAAACAACATGGCTCTGTTAACCAGAAGGTCGCTGGTGCTAAACCCACCAGACTCCATGTAAATAATCACTACTTTTAGCGTGTATAGAGCAGCATATCTCCACCAGACTCCATGTTAATATTCACTATTTTTAGTGTGTATAGAGCAGCATATCTCCACCAGACTCCATGTTAATAATCACTATTTTTAGCGTGTATAGAGCAGCATATCTCCACCAGACTCCATGTAAATAAGCACTACTTTTAGCGTGTATAGAGCAGCATATCTCCACCAGACTCCATGTTAATAATCACTACTTTTAGTGTGTATAGAGCAGCATATCTCCACCAGACTCCATGTAAATAATCACTACTTTTAGCGTGTATAGAGCAGCATATCTCCACCAGACTCCATGTTAATAATCACTACTTTTTGCGTGTATAGAGCCAACATTTTTATGCACGTAAATCGGTAAACTACTACGTGATAATTTCAGCCACAACTAGAGTTGTGATGGTTGGGAAAGTGAAAAGACGACCCAAAACCGCTTTCCATTGTTTATTTTTGTTTCTGTCCACTCTGAATAAAGTGTATTTTCCGATGCTAAAATGACTGATTATTTCCATGGAGTCTGGTCAGGGACATTACATCTTGGTTCTTATTTAACCCTGGACCAGTTTGAGAGATTGAGACATGGACACATGTTTCAAAAACAGCTGATTGTATTATGTACAGTGTAGATGTAAAGTTCCGATGTGACCACATGGTGGCAGCACACTCACACAGACAGGAGATGCCCCCATCCCCCGCACCCATTAAGAAGCCACACAGCAAAAAGTCCAGTGTTGAATTAACTCCCACAGAGTTGATTTCAACCCTTTTTGAGGGTTTATTTAGGTCCACACTCTCCAGAGTTATATTAACACTTAGTTAAAAAATAAAATAGTTAAACAATTAACTCGCAAACAGAGTTCTAGTAACACTGAGGGATTAGACTAGTAACACTGCATCGAGTTAATTTTTTAAAACTATTTGGGTTAATTTTACTCCCTAAAGTGTCAATTATCTACTCTGAAAAAATGTTAAAATTAATTGTAAATTTAGTATTGATTAATTAAATATATACTTATATTAATAAGAATTAATCACAATAAACAATCATTTTCAAAAACATTTATTTGTGCCTTTTCTCCTTTGCAGTCAGTTGAATTACAACATTGTGAATGAAGGTTAATGTACATACTTCCATCTGAAACATGGGATGAATATTGAATATCAAACGGTTTATGGTATTTAAGCTCAGATATTTTTAGTAGACATCTTTCCGAACGTTGTAATACTCTGAATGATGATGCTGGCCATCAAATCCTCTCTAAATAGTCTGATCTTCTACAGAAGATGTCTTCCTCCATCGTCCAGCTGGACGCCGTCGACTGTAACCTACTGGTTGAGAAAACATCTTTTAAAAAGATCGTTTCAAACATTTCATTGTTGACATTCTCATCTCTGAAGAAAAGATTTAATAGTCCGTCCTCATTTGGTTTGAGGGTTAACGTTTCCAGAGATAAGCAATGGCCGCCGGATGCTTTAGCATTTTAAAACAATCTTTGAACAGCTTGTGTTTGGCCTCTAACCTCCACCACGGGTATAATAAGGGGCCAGTTTAACTTAGAGAAGATGGGTTAGGGATCAGGTTCCTATGTGGATAGTCTGTGGTGGGCAACAATCAAATGCTTTAAATGTATTGTAATGTGGAACCCGTCGCCCGGCAGCAGGTGAGGTGGAACCCGTCGCCCAGCAGCAGGTGGGGTGGGACCCGTCGCCCGGCAGCAGGTGAGGTGGAACCCGTTGTCCAGCAGCAGGTGAGGTGGGACCCGTCGCCCAGCAGCAGGTGAGGTGGGACCCGTCGCCCTCTGACGGTGCTGAAGGTCTCGCTCATCTTCTGGAGAACCAGGGATCTGTCTGTGGTGTGTTTGAGCACAGACATGGCCTCTCGGCAAGCATCGCCATCAGGCTGCCTTTCAACACTAACAGTCCTTTGGACATTTGGAGAAAAGTCCACTGGGCTCTTTGGTGGCAATGCAGATCCTGGATCTCCTCTGGACTGTTTTCACACGCCAAGACACGTGTCCTGTGTTCCTGAAATGAGACAAAGAAAAGAAAATCATGAGAAATCTCCCAGAATTCAAATATCAACGTCGTCCACAGTTTTGTGTCCCAACATGACATGAAAGTGTCAACAATAAAAATGGACATCATCGCCCTTCTTGGAGTATGGATCCTTGAGAGAAGGGAACAACATCCTAACCCTAACCCTATAGGAACAACACCCTAACCCTAACCCTAAGGGAACAACACCCTAACCCTAAGGGAACAACATCCTAACCCTAACGGAACAACATCCTAACCCTAAGGGAACAACACCCTAACCCTAACCTTAAGGGAACAACACCCTAACCCTAACCCTAAGGGAACAACATCCTAACCCTAAGGGAACAACACCCTAACCCTAACCTTAAGGGAACAACACCTAACCCTAACCCTAAGGGAACAACATCCTAACCCTAACGGAACAACATCCTAACCCTAAGGGAACAACACCCTAACCCTAACCTTAAGGGAACAACACCTAACCCTAACCCTAAGGGAACAACATCCTAACCCTAAGGGAACAACACCCTAACCCTAACCTTAAGGGAACAACACCTAACCCTAACCCTAAGGGAACAACATCCTAACCCTAACGGAACAACATCCTAACCCTAAGGGAACAACACCCTAACCCTAACCTTAAGGGAACAACACCTAACCCTAACCCTAAGGGAACAACATCCTAACCCTAAGGGAACAACACCCTAACCCTAACCCTAAGGGAACAACACCCTAACCCTAAGGGAACAACACCCTAACCCTAAGGGAACAACATCCTAACCCTAACCCTATAGGAACAACATCCTAACCCTAAGGGAACAACATCCTAACCCTAAACCTAAGGGAACAACACCCTAACCCTAACCCTAAGGGAACAACATCCTAACCCTAACCCTATAGGAACAACACCCTAACCCTAACCCTATAGGAACAACACCCTAACCCTAACCCTATAGGAACAACACCCTAACCCTAACCCTATAGGAACAACACCCTAACCCTAACCCTAAGGGAACAACATCCTAACCCTAAGGGAACAACATCCTAACCCTAACCCTAAGGGAACAACACCCTAACCCTATAGGAACAACACCCTAACCCTAACCTAACCTGGCTTTAGTGGGGGGGGTACCTGAGAGGAGATATTAAATTAGTACATATATGCGATGGCCATGCTTGTCAGTCATGTGATCCACCAGGATGTTCACCATTTTACTTCTTGCAGCATCTGTTAGGTTTCTGTTGTTTGGTACTCCTGTGGTAGTACTCCCCCATCCCCCGACTTTCCTCTTAGCACAGCTCCAATCAACCAATAAAAAACAAGAACATTAGAATACCAAACATGGTGATGAACAGCTTTTCTAGAGACTCAGACTGAAAAAGCATTAAGAAACCTGATTAGCAGACTTATGTATCCTCAGGTCTCTGTCTCTAGAGGGACTTCATCCAGGGTTATAGTATATAATATATATATATATATTACGAAGACGAGGAGAAATCAGAGAATTCTAATGATATAATGTAAGGTGTGGAGTGCTTTCTTGTACCTGCCGTGATATCTCACCTGATCTGAGAAACCTGAGACCTGAAACCAGCACCACGCTGCCTCGGCCAACGAGGTCGCTGAATATTCTGCATCTTCTGTCCCTTGACTGACTTTTGCATCAGGTGGCAAAATCTCTCCATGACTGGAAGAGAGAGTAAGGTCAGACCGACCAATGAAGCAGACGTTACACAGCTGGACCTGTTTAGCAGTTTGACCCCAGGTACCGTATAAGAGTCTGATAGAGACTTGGAAAGGAACGGGTGAGCTGTAAAACCCCCCTACGCCATGCAAACCTTTCTCATGGAGCTGGATGAAGTCAAACGGTCCCTGATCCTCATCCAGCTTCACGTCCTCTGTTGGTCTTCACCTGGACCAGCATTTGGACGGAGACGTGCGAGGAAGTTGACAAAGTAAATTAACATTTAAAGGAAAAACGGTGAAATAAAAAATGAAAGCTAAGTCGACAGTGTTACACCATTTTTGGTGACCCTCAGATTCTGTGACCTGCAGTGAAACTGGGACTGAGATATTAATAATATGTAATAATAATGCTGCTTATGAGATTTTTGCGGCCCCTTGATGTTGAAAGTGAAGGGGGACGTTAGCTCCAGCCTCAAACAAGATTATATGCAGTAAAAAAACATAACGCTTAGTTTTTCCTTTGTTAAATCATCATTGATAAAGTTGGAGATGGTTTAAGTAACAAACTGTTAGCTAGCTTAGCATACACTGCTAGCTAGCTTAGCATACACTGCTACCTACCTTAGCATACACTGCTAGCTAGCTTAGCATACACTGCTAGCTACCTTAGCATACACTGCTAGCTAGCTTAGCATACACTGCTACCTACCTTAGCATACACTGCTAGCTAGCTTAGCATACACTGCTAGCTACCTTAGCATACACTGCTACCTACCTTAGCATACACTGCTACCTACCTTAGCATACACTGCTAGCTAGCTAGCACCAGGACACTTTGGCTGTTCGGTCCTGGTAACTAACCCGGTTTCTAGACTTCTCTGTACAAGTTTCTTTTTTCAGCATCAACTGCAGTTGTTTCAGGAAGTTTGAGGTAATTGTACTTACTGCGTAGTACTAGTACTGCATGGTACTGACTGGTCTCCTCTGTCTCCACCCGTAGGAGTGCAATGCATGGGCGGAGCTTAACTACGTCTCTGCAGAGACGCTCGACCCCCCCCCCCAAATAAGCGTGAACAATGTCAGAAATAAGCAAAAATGTTGAAAAAAACAACCCAAAAATGTCTGAAACTTCGAGAAAATACGACTTTTGTGTCCGTTGTTTTTTGGCGTTTTTCTGTTTTTTTAAATCAATATTTTGAGCATTTTTCCAACTTTTTTTTGCACATTTTGCACGTTTGTGTCGTCGGGTTCGTAACTTTGCTTTTTGGCAGAAA
>JABXJD010000356.1:405000-410000 GCA_013375575.1 Percina caprodes | reverse complement strand
CTAAAAGTAGTGATTATTAACATGGAGTCTGGTGGAGATATGCTAATCTATACACACTAAAAGTAGTGATTATTTACATGGGGTCTGGTGGGTTTGGTGATGTTGGGGCTGTTTCATGTTAAACTAAAAGGTCTCTCTCTGTAGGGATCCATCCCATAATGTTGCCATGGTTACATTACAACTTGTTTCTACCTGATGTCGTCTGAATAGAAACTGATGTCATCAATAAAGCTGCAGATCAATAATCGAAACAATTATTTATTACAGTTTGGTCACATGGTTTGGCACGTTAAAAACACGGTGACATCACGCTTAGTGATGTCGGGGGGGGGGGGGCTCAGATTGTCTCTGATTCAAGATGAAGGCACTTACCCAGAATGCTTTGCTCAAGTCTACAAAGTGCAGCCGGGAGGGGGGGTCAACACACTGCCCGATAATACGGACAGGTAAGTTAAAAAAAAAAAAAAGGGGTCTGTTTGAGTTGGACTGGTGCATCATGGGAGATCAGTATAGTTCTTAGTCAGTCTGGGGGGGGGGGGTCAGAGGTCACCTGCAGCAGACTGACTGTGATTGGTCCCTGCAGCAGACTGACTGTGATTGGTCCCCTGGTTCGGAGGCGGAGCCTCTACATGGCCGCCGTGTCGATCTGAACGTACAGCTGTCGGACGCCAGCCTGCAGACAGAGGGACGGCAAGGAAGTACTGCGATAAGTACTACAATAAGTACTGTAAATACTGCAATAAGTACTTCAATAAATACTGTGATAAATACAATAAAAACTGCAATAAATACAGCTGTCAGATGCCAGCCTGCAGACAGAGGGACGGCAAGGAAGTACTGCAATAAATACAAAAAATACTGCAGTTGACAATACAACTCCGTCTCTGCAGTACTCTTCAGGTACCCGTGTGTAGATGTGGTGCGTTCAGGTACCCGTGTGTAGATGTGGTGCGTTCAGGTACCCGTGTGAAGATGTGGTGCGTTCCTTTACCCGTGTGAAGATGTGGTGCGTTCCTTTACCCGTGTGTAGATGTGGTGCGTTCAGGTACCCGTGTGAAGATGTGGTGCGTTCAGGTACCCGTGTGAAGATGTGGTGCGTTCAGGTACCCGTGTGAAGATGTGGTGCGTTCAGGTACCCGTGTGAAGATGTGGTGCGTTCAGGTACCCGTGTGTAGATGTGGTGCGTTCAGGTACCCGTGTGTAGATGTGGTGCGTTCAGGTACCCGTGTGTAGATGTGGTGCGTTCAGGTACCCGTGTGTAGATGTGGTGCGTTCAGGTACCCGTGTGTACATGTGGTGCGTTCAGGTACCCGTGTGAAGATGTGGTGCGTTCAGGTACCCGTGTGAAGATGTGGTGCGTTCAGGTACCTGTGTGAAGATGTGGTGCGTCTGGCTGAGGACCCAGCGGGTGTCGGCGTCGGGGGCAACCAGCAGCTTCAGCGTCCCGATGTAAACGTCTGAACACAGAGTCCAGAAGTGAGGATCCTGCAGGTTATAAACTCCCTGCAGCTGCTGCACCTGAACACAACACGCAGGAGGTTAGAATGACTGGTTGACTGCCTGTTCTTACCCTCTGGTAACAGTCAGGCAGGGCGTGGTCTGACTGGTTGACTGACTGGTTGACTGCCTGTTCTTACCCTCTGGTAACAGTCAGGCAGGGCGTGGTCTGACTGGTTGACGGCCTGTTCTTACCCTCTGGTAACAGTCAGGCAGGGCGTGTCTGACTGGTTGACTGACTGGTTGACTGCCTGTTCTTACCCTCTGGTAACAGTCAGGCAGGGCGTGGTCTGACTGGTTGACTGACTGGTTGACTGCCTGTTCTTACCCTCTGGTAACAGTCAGGCAGGGCGTGGTCTGACTGGTTGACTGCCTGTTCTTACCCTCTGGTAACAGTCAGGCAGGGCGTGGTCTGACTGGTTGACTGACTGGTTGACTGCCTGTTCTTACCCTCTGGTAACAGTCAGGCAGGGCGTGGTCTGACTGGTTGACTGACTGGTTGACTGCCTGTTCTTACCCTCTGGTAACAGTCAGGCAGGGCGTGGTCTGACTGGTTGACTGGCTGTTCTTACCCTCTGGTAACAGTCAGGCAGGGCGTGGTCTGACTGGTTGACTGACTGGTTGACTGCCTGTTCTTACCCTCTGGTAACAGTCAGGCAGGGCGTGGTCTGACTGGTTGACTGCCAGTTCTTACCCTCTGGTAACAGTCAGGCAGGGCGTGGTCTGACTGGTTGACTGACTGGTTGACTGCCTGTTCTTACCCTCTGGTAACAGTCAGGCAGGGCGTGGTCTGACTGGTTGACTGACTGGTTGACTGCCTGTTCTTACCCTCTGGTAACAGTCAGGCAGGGCGTGGTCTGACTGGTTGACTGCCTGTTCTTACCCTCTGGTAACAGTCAGGCAGGGCGTGGTCTGACTGGTTGACTGACTGGTTGACTGGCTGTTCTTACCCTCTGGTAACAGTCAGGCAGGGCGTGGTCTGACTGGTTGACTGACTGGTTGACTGGCTGTTCTTACCCTCTGGTAACAGTCAGGCAGGGCGTGGTCTGACTGGTTGACTGACTGGTTGACTGCCTGTTCTTACCCTCTGGTAACAGTCAGGCAGGGCGTGGTCTGACTGGTTGACTGCCTGTTCTTACCCTCTGGTAACAGTCAGGCAGGGCGTGGTCTGACTGGTTGACTGACTGGTTGACTGGCTGTTCTTACCCTCTGGTAACAGTCAGGCAGGGCGTGGTCTGACTGGTTGACTGACTGGTTGACTGCCTGTTCTTACTCTCTGGTAACAGTCAGGCAGGGCGTGGTCTGACTGGTTGACTGACTGGTTGACTGCCTGTTCTTACCCTCTGGTAACAGTCAGGCAGGGCGTGGTCTGACTGGTTGACTGCCTGTTCTTACCCTCTGGTAACAGTCAGGCAGGGCGTGGTCTGACTGGTTGACTGCCTGTTCTTACCCTCTGGTAACAGTCAGGAAGGGCGTGGTCTGACTGGGTGACTGACTGGTTGACTGCCTGTTCTTACCCTCTGGTAACAGTCAGGCAGGGCGTGGTCTGACTGGTTGACTGACTGGTTGACTGCCTGTTCTTACCCTCTGTAACAGTCAGGCAGGGCGTGGTCTGACTGGTTGACTGCCTGTTCTTACTCTCTGGTAACAGTCAGGCAGGGCGTGGTCTGACTGGTTGACTGCCTGTTCTTACCCTCTGGTAACAGTCAGGCAGGGCGTGGTCTGACTGGTTGACTGCCTGTTCTTACCCTCTGGTAACAGTCAGGCAGGGCGTGGTCTGACTGGTTGACTGCCTGTTCTTACCCTCTGGTAACAGTCAGGCAGGGCGTGGTCTGACTGGTTGACTGCCTGTTCTTACCCTCTGGTAACAGTCAGGCAGGGCGTGGTCTGACTGGTTGACTGCCTGTTCTTACCCTCTGGTAACAGTCAGGCAGGGCGTGGTCTGACTGGTTGACTGCCTGTTCTTACCCTCTGGTAACAGGCAGGGCGTGGTCTGACTGGTTGACTGACTGGTTGACTGGCTGTTCTTACCCTCTGGTAACAGTCAGGCAGGGCGTGGTCTGACTGGTTGACTGACTGGTTGACTGGCTGTTCTTACCCTCTGGTAACAGTCAGGCAGGGCGTGGTCTGACTGGTTGACTGACTGGTTGACTGCCTGTTCTTACCCTCTGGTAACAGTCAGGCAGGGCGTGGTCTGACTGGTTGACTGCCTGTTCTTACCCTCTGGTAACAGTCAGGCAGGGCGTGGTCTGACTGGTTGACTGCCTGTTCTTACCCTCTGGTAACAGTCAGGCAGGGCGTGGTCTGACTGGTTGACTGCCTGTTCTTACCCTCTGGTAACAGTCAGGCAGGGCGTGATCTGACTGGTTGACTGACTGGTTGACTGGCTGTTCTTACCCTCTGGTAACAGTCAGGCAGGGCGTGGTCTGACTGGTTGACTGACTGGTTGACTGCCTGTTCTTACCCTCTGGTAACAGTCAGGCAGGGCGTGGTCTGACTGGTTGACTGACTGGTTGACTGCCTGTTCTTACCCTCTGGTAACAGTCAGGCAGGGCGTGGTCTGACTGGTTGACTGACTGGTTGACTGCCTGTTCTTACCCTCTGGTAACAGTCAGGCAGGGCGTGGTCCAGGGCCGGTGGCGTCCTCTGCATCAGGATGCCGATGGACTCTCTCAGCAACGGCACCACGCTGAGGACAGAGAGACGCACTGAGCATGTGCAGACACGGTGTGTGTGTGTGTGTGTGTGTGTGTGTGTGTGTGTATATATGTGTGTGTGTTTCTGTGTGTGTTGATGAATGAGTGAATGATGAGTGATGATGAATGAGTGATGATGAGTGATGATGAATGAGTGATGATGAATGAGTGATGATGAGTGATGATGAATGAGTGATGATGAATGAGTGATGATGAGGGAGTGATGATGAATGAGTGATGATGAGTGAGTGATGATGAGTGAGTGATGATGAGTGAGTGATGATGAGTGAGTGATGATGAGTGATGATGAATGAGTGATGATGAGTGAGTGATGATGAATGAGTGATGATGAATGAGTGATGATGAATGAGTGATGATGAGTGAGTGATGATGAGTGATGATGAGTGAGTGATGATGAGTGATGAGTGAGTGATGATGAATGAGTGATGATGAGTGAGTGATGATGAGTGATGATGAATGAGTGATGATGAGTGAGTGATGATGAGTGAGTGATGATGAATGAGTGATGATGAGTGAGTGATGATGAATGAGTGATGATGAGTGATGATGAATGAGTGATGATGAGTGATGATGATGAGTGATGATGATGAATGATGATGATGAATGAGTGATGATGAGTGATGATGAATGATGATGATGAATGAGTGATGATGAATGAGTGATGATGAATGAGTGATGATGAATGATGATGAATGAGTGATGATGAATGATGATGATGAATGAGTGATGATGATGAATGAGTGATGATGATGAATGAGTGATGATGAATGAGTGATGATGATGAGT